>JAJONR010000880.1:0-20000 GCA_029582245.1 Solanum etuberosum
GATGATCCCTACCTTATTGACGGCAACTTCTGTATTTATTATTGCCTTCATTGCTGCTCCTCCAGTAGACATTGATGGTATTCGTGAACCTGTTTCAGGGTCTCTACTTTACGGAAACAACATTCACTTATTCACAAACTTCGTGTGGGGAAAATAGTTTTCATTTCCCATCTCATGGAAAACTCTTTTCGCTCCGCTTAGCCTTATCCCCTTCTAGGGGGAAGTTCGATACCCTTGTTCCAATTATTCCTTTGATTGGATCATTAGCTAAAGCACACTTTTGTACTGTATTAGGGCATCCCATTAGTAAACCGGTTTGGTCCGATTTATCAGATTCTGATATTATTGACCGATTTGGGCGTATATGCAGAAATCTTTTTCATTATTATAGCGGATCTTCCAAAAAAAAGACTTTATATCGAATAAAGTATATACTTCGACTTTCTTGTGCTAGAACTTTAGCTCGGAAACACAAAAGTACTGTACGCACTTTTTTGAAAAGATCGGGCTCGGAATTATTGGAAGAATTCTTAACATCGGAAGAACAAGTTCTTTCTTTGACCTTCCCACGAGCTTCGTCTAGTTTGTGGGGAGTATATAGAAGTCGGATTTGGTATTTGGATATTTTTTGTATCAATGATCTGGCGAATTATCAATGATTCATTCTTAGATTTTCTAAATGACGAAGAGATCAAAAATTTTGGCAACATCTCAACACTCCAACTGCTCAAACACCCTTTCCATGTGCTCCAGTCATTGTTCAGCATCAGTGGGATCAACAGTGCATTCAAACTTCACTCCACCCATTTTCCTCATTTTCTCAAAGTTAATCCCGTTGGGATCATGCATCTATTCAACCATGTGGAGGAAGAATTCATCCATTTGTTGGAAAGGAGGATTCATGGCTTGAGTACTACGAATCGTGTAAGGATGTGGACCAGCTCTTACACCTTGATGGTTTCCCACTTCATACCCACTAGTGTGGGTAATATATTGATCCGAGAAATGTTCTCTAACCCCTTCCAGTGCATGAGGTTGGGGAATAGAGGTAGTAGAACCTTCACGAGTAGCTTTCATAGGTCTGTTAGAAGAAGAGGCCATAACTTAATTCCTTCAAAAGGGAAGATCACATTGCATTAGGGACATGTACCTGATGCATATGCACTCTACATGGAAAAAAAATATATTATTAACCATGTAAGTGAACAAATAATGTAACCAGAACCTTTTCGAAAGCGAAAGAAGTATACAAGTAATTCACAGAAAAAGTCCTAGAACCACAAACCTAGGCTCTGATACCAACACTTGTAGCGATCCTTTCGGAAGGATACTATCACTTAAGAAGAAATCTAATATAATACTTTCGATATTTAAAAGAGATTAATGTAAGGCATATTGATTATAATCTAGTAAAGGAATTAGGTTCATACATAAAAAAAAGTTAAGGATGTGAAGCCTGCCCATTTAACCATTTATTTGATTTCACATTTCAACTTAGTAGAATTTTAACTTATGGAGGAAGAACCCTTCCAAAATAATCTAAGCAAATAACTTAGAGATTTTCATGCATATATTATCCTCACACTTACAAATGATATAAAAAAATTATTACCCACTTCCGAGTACCAAAATTAGCCGGTTCATGCTTCACACAAACATACAAAACAAATAGTAAATTTATTATATTACAAGACATGGGTTTACAGACCCCAAAACAACAAAAGATGTAGTCATACTTATATTACAACCCAGGGTGACATGATCAAATCAACCTTCTAAATTTCATGTAAATGTACAAAACATAGATCATGTAAAAGTCCCAAGGTTTATACAAAATATAGATGCCTATATGCAAATGTGATCTTCCTTAAGGCTCTCAAAAACTCCATCTCCAATGGCCAGCTTCATGCATCCTTTCGATCATTCCCTACGATAGAAGTAACTATCGCTAAGCATAAAGCTTAGTGGTGTAAAAACTGTAGGTTTGGAGCCCTTAGATTCACCATGTTACTTTTCTCAAGTCATGAGCAGCACAATTGAAACATAATAAATAAATTAAGAAAATAATATATCAAGAGTATCAAGTTCGATATTTAAAGATCCAAATGCCAAGAACGCTCATAGAACCATTTCCCAAGAGATTCAATAACAAGGCTCGCCCAATATATACATCATGCCGTCACACCAAGCATAATTAAGTATCAAGAAGGACCAAAGCCCTGTATAAAGAAGGGTCAAAGCCCAATAATCAAGAGAACCAAGAACCATATTAAAAATGGCTTTCTAGTTCAAACTTAAAATGGACAATTTCCATACATAAGACAAACTAAAAATCCAGAGTCACGATGATAAATGATCCGAATCAAGAGGCATGTCAATAGTGAAAAAGTCATAGCCACAAGAAGGACAAGGTCCCATCAAGTGTGCCAGGTGATCAAACAATCCGTACAAGTGGGCGAGTTACACAAGTGTCTTTAAAGTCTTACAGGATACCAACACGACAATGCTAAGTGACAAGAGGTAATCAAGGTACCAAGATAAACTTTCAATATAACAGCAGGTAACAAGAGTACAAATACAAGTTTATACACAAACCTCAGTGCTTTAGCATAGTAACAGTCCAACACAACTTCAAGAGTTCAAATCGTAGACCAACCAACGTATCATTGTCCTCAACTTGTTTACGAGTATATACAACCTTAAAAATAAAATAAAATAACTTCTTTAATTTCTAGTAGCTCAATAATTTTGATGTAAAATAGTATTATCATCACATGTAAGCTTAGCATGTACAAATACGACTATGCTCCCCAAAATAGTAATTTTGGCCAACTTGGTACCTCATGTCGCAACTTAGAGTTGAAAAGGAAAACGGCATACTGGACTTTATATCCTTCATGAAAGATGTAGGTACATTTCTTAAGGATGCGAATAATTAAGAATCATCGCAAAATACATTTTGTACAAAAAAATATAATCAAAATACTAACAGTTGAACATACAGGATTTCTAATTCCGAAATCTGGACAGAACTTGTCCTATGTTGCGTCCAATATTTCGAATCCATAATTGCTAAACTAGAGTTTTACATAAACATCAGAGTTGTAGGTACATGACTTAGCTTTCCAAATCATATCTACTCACTTTAAACGGAATTCTAAAGGACGAGATATGATTAAAATACTAAACACTACGCAGCTCAGAAACAAATTTCATCACTTACCAAAGGGAAGGGTGTGTCTCGAATTCCAGCCAAAAGGACCAAGTTTTTCTCTTGTGATTTTGAAGAACAATCTTGTTAGATAAAGTTCTCAAGGTTCTTATACTTAAGGAAAACGAATTTCTCTAGAGGAGGGGTGAAAACTTAGTTATAAAAGTGATATTTATCACTTAGTACAACTGGCACTACAAGGTGGCTGCCCAAAACAAAAAGTTGTTGGCCAAAATGCATACATATATACCTAGATGTATATCCCTCACCTCCCTTTCAAGTTATAAGTAATTATAATTAGCATATTACGTAAATTCCCCAATACAATCCCTTAAATTATGATCACAATTTATGTTAAGCAAGTTTGCAAATATCGCAAAATTTCAAGTTCCTAAAATGAGAATAAAACATACTGTATTAATTAAGGAATGTTATATCGACATGCGAATCTTGGTTTTAGTATTTAGGGTGTATTACACCAACCACTTAGGTGAACTTAACTTATCAATCTTGCATGCTACACACTAGAAAGGTTTACTAATGTTTGGTCTTACTTAGTTCTGAATTCATGGTGATAAAAAACTCTAGTTTCGTCTTTTATTGATTCAAAACACTTAAACTTGTTAATTTGTTACTTGCTACTTGCGATAATTACTAACATTACTTTCTATAAACAACTCCTCCTTTTATAGAAATAATATGACTTAGAGCACAAATAATAGCCATTTAACTTAGTTCAAACCATATTTCTCATGGATCGATCCTAACCTTTGTTAGTTCTATATTTGAATAACAACCACTTTATACTTTATTTTGGAGGTATAATTTGGATGTATCAACAAGTCATAAATTACTTGAGGTTGCTATAGGAAAGTTTGAAATGGAAAAAATACAGACACAGAGAAGATGACTTTGCGGGTCATTACAATATCCACTACTAAAAAGAACTTTCATCCTCGAAAGTAAAGGGTTAAGAAGTTCATGAAGGCTCGAACATGTGGGGATTCAAAACGCGTATCTTGTGCTTGGTCTCCCTGGTAGCTTCCTTGGTCGGATGATGTCTCCACTGTACCTTAACAACATGAATGGCTCTCGAATGCAACTCTCTCACATCTATGACTAACATGGAAAGTGGCTTCTCAACAAATGACAAACAGTCGTCCAACTAGATAAAATTCCATCGAAACACATGACTCTCATCGAGAATATCTCACTGGAGCATAGAAACATTGAAAACCTGATGAATAGCTGAAAATGCAGGAGGTAAGGCCAACTCATAAGAAACATCATCAACATTCTGGAGATTCTCAAATGGGCCTATATAGCAGGGGCTAAGTTTTCCCCATCTCCAAAACCTCATCATGCCCTTAATGGGAGATACTCATAGAAATACCCAATCACCCACTCCACATTTCAAAGGCCAATTCCTACGGTCAGCATGAATCTTATGTCGGCTCTATGTCGACCTAAGCCTATCCTGATTTACCGTAACTCTGTCAAAAGCCTCCTGAAGGAGATCAATACGACGTGGCCTAGGTTTCAAAGACTCAAACCAACCAACTAAACAACGACAACGCCCATATAAGGCCTCAAATGGAGCCATTTGAATACTCAAATAATAGCTGTTGTTATAAGAAAACTCTACAAAGGCTAAGAAATGATTCCACTGACCTCTATAATCCAACACACATGCTCGTAGCATATCCTCTAGAACCTGAATAGTATACTCTGACGGTCTGTCGGATGATAACATTCAAATCACCCTCTAAAACCAATTAAAAGAGTGAGCGATCGTAGTTAGTAAAAAACCCAACGAAGAGTCGGGGTTAAATTCCATAAGGAATGGTATATAGTAGATAATTCTTTATCGAGAGATTTGGACTTTAAATTAGCTCATTTGGAATAGTAAGAACAATTGGGTGGATGGTACCACCAACTTAATATAAAGCTTTTGTATCAATTATCACAATTAAACTAAAATTCAAACAAAATCAAAAGTTAACAAACAATCTAGCGGTGCGTGGATTAGATATCAATATGACATAGGAGTGATTCTGCTGCTCTATAGTGATGTACATACATTAATAGGCTAATTCATCTTAATTGACGCTAATCATCTTTTGGTTTCAAAGTATATATGCCTAGAATCTCCTTTCGGTCTCATCTAATGACAATTCTAAACAACCCATTACCTTACTCTATTCTCTCTTTCAAGAATAGGGAAAATAGATGCGACTCAGAATCTCTTTTTCAAGAAAGCCATAAACATCAAACCTAAATTGCTAGTATTGAACTAATTACCCACACCAATTAATCTCTTTCGAGCATCAGCCGGAGATCGAAAGTAGGAATTAAGTTTGCAACCTTAACCCTTAAGTTAACCACATGGTAATTAGACCAAATTCATACATGAACAATGACAAAACAGAGCAAAGCCCAATACCCACTACATTAAATCAACACCCAACCCCATTAGAGCACCCCTAGATCTTGGGGTTTTAGCCACCCATAACAAAAAGTAAAGAGAACATACCTTCCATGAAAGCAATTATGGGTAACTTGAAATCAAACAATTAAGAGCAAACCCACATTGGATTTAACTTCAATTTATCAAATTCAAGCTTCAAATTGTAAAATCCCAAGAAGACTAGAAAAAGTGTTCTAAAAAGTAAAGTGTTCTTCCAAAACTATAACTCAAAACTCTCTCACTTGGACTTAATTTTCGAACTCCCTCAAAATTGTATCCTTTGGGCTATTTATATTATCCCAAAATTTGGCCCAAAAATCCACTTCGTGGCCAACTCGGTGACTTTAGTTAGGTTCACTAAACTTGCCCAGCGAATCGCCCTTTGCTCCCCAACTCACCTTGTGATGCTCTAAGCTTCAAGTGTTTGAACCTCAGTTGGTGAAATCGATCGAGTCAGCCTTTCACATTCAACAAATCACCGAATACCAGCTTAGTTCACCGTTCGAGCATTAAATCTTTGCCTTGCACACAATCACTTTGGGCGATGAGCATTAGGACTGCCTTTCTAACTCGACACATCACCTTTTTGACTGGAGTTCACCGACCTTTGTTGGTAGATACAAGTGCTATTCACTGTCAACTTGGCCGAGGTCATTCTCAGTTGGGGATTCACCATTCATGTTAGGCGATCAAAAATGTTCACTTTGCACTTCTATTTTTGCATTTCTGCCATTCTTTCAAGCTTCAGTCCTTGCCTTGTCAAATTACCTTCATAGCTACAAATCATCATCAATTTATTAGAAAAGGACAAAGTTAGGCATTGAGGAAACTAATTATTGAGCTAAATTGACCTTAAATGAGTGCAAATTTACCACTCATCAACACCCTCAACTTAAACTTTTGCTTGTCCTCAAGTAAATCAAGAACACAATAAGCTCAATAACGGTGTATACAAATGTACTCAATGAGAGCTAACATGCAAGTGACATAGCAAGACTACTCTTAATAGCATGTTATCCTAAATCATGATAAAAAAGCTTAAAATGATGACTAGCTAGTCTCAACACAAGCTCAAGCACACTTTAGCTTCTTGTCTAATATTAAAACATGTTTCAACAAATGCATTCAAGTGCCCTTACATGAAGAACGATTACATGCTCTCACAAAGAAAATCAAAAAAGGTAATAGGAATCAATGCAACTCTCACTCTCTCAAAAGAGAAACACATGCAAACTTTGTCCCATAGGCTTGCCCATTTTTTCCAATCATCACACAACCTAGTTCATGTAAGATCTCAAGGGTCTTTTAGGCTTGTAATGGTGCTGAGGGTTAAGGCATGTTAAATTTGGATCGGTGACTTATACCTTTTCAAAGCATTGTTGCAATCATCACCACCTCTCTTCAAGTTCTTTTTCTTCTTTTTCATTTGAGAACTCAAATCTTGATTTTCCACTGAACTTATTTGGAGCTCCCCTTCATTTCATTCACTTCTGTTTTTCATTTTCATTTTTCCAAACTATTTTCATCAAATATGTGACATATACCCACACATTTTTTTATAAGGAGGGGTTCCTTCTTTGTTCAAAACTTTAAAATTTGAGTCTCATTTCTTCTTCTCTTTTCCCTTCAGTTGGCTTTAATTTATCCTTCCTTTCCACACCCCCAACTTAAGCTTTTCACCTAAGTTGGATATGCAAACATCATAATGATTCAAAAAGGATTTTTGGTGAGAAGGTATGGATTATTTGATTCAAGAGACTTCTTTTGGTTATCGAAAAATAAGGTTAGGCTCAAATGGTGACAACATGGATTCACACCCTCACAAGGTAGTCACAAAGGCTTTATGGACAATTTGGTTCCATCATTAATTTTTTGCCCAAGATCATGTCCCACATTTATTTACACAATTGGACTAACAAGGCAAATTCTAGGACTCCACATGCATGCTTTTAAGTAAAACTCACCACACATTGCACTTCAAAATACACTCATTTAGCACATCCCAAAAAGATCTAAAGCGTATGTGTAATGTTCATTGCAAGGTAGCTACTCAACAAAAGATTCAAAGAGAGCGCTCAAAGTTGTAACCATATTAATTTTGTTCTCGCAACACCAACACTACGTATCATTCTCATCATGAGTACTATTTAACATATAGATATTGAACAAAATCGATTCTCATATTGTTATCAATGAAAACTTCAAGCATTTCATGATTTGAACTCATAGTGGGGTTTCATCATCAAGGGAAAACGAGATAAAAGTAAAGAAACATAATTTCCAAAAAAGCACTCTAATATAAGAAAAAATCACTACAATTGTTAAAAATATGAAAAAACAAAATACAAGCAAATGGGGAATATTGGCACGAAGGCCCTCACCCCACCAAAAATAAAATGTAGTGTCCTGAATGCAAAAGAAATGAAAGTACTGAGAGGCTAAGAGAAAGGATACCCCTGAAAGGCTATGCCTGTGGAGCATTCTCATCTGGAGTCTTGGGAGGTGCAGTCTCAAGAGGGGCAAAGATGCCCGACAAAAGGATCACTGGAGGTGGTGTGGGAGCTACAATTGTTGAATCAGTGCTAGACTCAGCAACCGGAAGTGTGGTAGACTCTGAAATGACTCCACTAGACCCACTCTCCAAAGTCTCTTGAAGAGATCTCTCTAGTGCAGCCTGAAGAATGACCTCTTCGGTCTCATGTATAAATTTTGTTCTCCTTAGCCCTTAGCTCCTCTTCGCCAGTCTCCTTGGCCAAATACTCATCAGCCCTCTCTCTCTTATCATCATCAGCACCCAACTTAGCATCCACAGCAGCCTCAGGCAAAGTAGCGGAAGGCACAACACTAGGCATCTCGGGTGCATCTGAAAGGGGAACCTCACCCCAAAGTGTGGAGATGTCAACCATCAGGGTGTATAAAGCACTAGAACTACCCTCGGTGTTCTCCTGAGCCTCAATCCTAGAAGTCATGTCATCAAGCCTCAAAGCATGGCTCGCTATTGTCCCCTCAAACTTGTTCACTCTCTCAATCACATGTGCCAAGGCCTTCTAAATGACCTGGTCAATGAGCTGGGGCATGTCCTTCTCAACCCGGGCAACTCTCACACCTGCTGATCGGGCAAGGCTGCCCATCTTATAGATAAGTGCCTGGGTCAAGCGGGGATGGGAAACATGATAGTGGGGAGGCCTCACAACTGTAGTGGTGGCAGCAGACTGTACATGAACAACAACAGAAGATCCAACAACAGATAGGGTGCAAAAATGCCTGCCTGCTCCATAGAAGGAGCAGGTATGTCTGTCTCAACTGTCAAGGTGGAAGGGTTAACCTATAGAGTGGAGTCTGGTGGTGGCTGCTTCCTCCGAGCCACATCATCTGTAAAACACTCTGCCTCTATCCCCCGAATATCACTGGATGAGGTAGGTGTTACTCTCACATCTGTAGCAACCCAAAAAGGGACTCCTGCCCTTTCACATAACTAGGTGATCAAAATTGAAAAAAGAAGCGATGTGTTGTCATGTCTTTCCCTGATTAGCATATCAACAACAACTATGGCACCAACATGTATATTCTCTCGATCGATGATAGTGACTACCAATACCGCCTTGTCATGGAGAAGGATTGACTCGTTCTAGGATGACATAAGGTTGCTACTGATAAATCCAAACCAATACCGGGCTAATACATTCAAATCTTTCTTCTCGATCCTGACACCATCAGCCATCCAAGATGGGGAAGAATAAAAAATCTAGGGTGCTAGCCAACCCTTCAGAGAGTCCAAATCGTGGCGCATCTAGAGCGAATACAAATCAGACTCAAAAGCTGGCACCTTCAGTGCTGTATTGATAGCCCCAACATCACACCTAACTTTTTTACCTCTGACCTCCACTTCTTCAATTGGTTTCCGTACTATTCCCTTTCGCTTCATTGGAAGGGCCTGAGCGTACGCGGAGTAGAATTCTCTTACCCAATAAGGGATGTAGGGGTCCCTGTGCCTAGAGAAACTCTCAAACTTGTGGAATTGTATTTTATACCAGATGGCTGGGTAGGTGTGACAACCCAAAGTACCCCTTAGACGTGACATGGTGCATAGGACACTGGAAGGCCCTACATAAGCCACTTAGCATACATCATACAAGATAATACAATTTAAGAGTTTGAAAGACAGTTTATATCATAAAGAGTTTGTCAAAAACGTACCAGAAGTCTAACATAGTCTCAAAGCCATCTATTACATATAAGGTTATTGGGACGTAACCCATACATCACATACAATATCTAAAAAGTAAAGACAATAAGAAATAAATGGTCCGGTCCTTGAAACATAAGGACTCACCAATCTTCAAAATTTACTAATGTGATCACTGTTCACGAGTATGCGAAATAGGAGTGTCAGACCCTACATTAGTGAAACAATGTAGGAAAGAGCATGCGTTAGTACATAGAATGTACCAAGTATGCTGGCAATGCATAAGAGTTATAAAATCATGCTAAAAGGATTTTTCGTGATTCGCAAAGACCAAGTCAAACCATAAGATAAGAGGTTAGAAAACATAGTCGTAATCATGGTCAATGAAGGTAAAAATCATCTTTAAACACATGTGAGATACTTCTAGAAGTACCCTTAGTTCATTATTGTGGGAGATTTATCTTTAAATGACATAGAGACCATGTGAGCAATAACGTGGAATCCGGTGTCTACCCCACACTGAAAAGGGGTGTCCTCACTTGCCAAGGTAAGAACAATGACCTTCTCGCTACGTGGATCCACTAGCTAATTTCTATCTTAGACAACATCCTATGGTGGCACATAGGTATGTGATAAGGAGATTGCTACTAGAACCCCGACCTCAAACTACGAGAGAGCTTCCATCTCTATATCCTCTTAGTGCTAAGCATAAATCCCACAAAATAGTCATTAATCTTAACATATCTTATCATTATGAGACATGGGTAATCGCCACTTGTATTATCATTAGAATATCTCCTTAATCTTGATTCATCTTAGGTGAGAAAACCTTTCAACCTCATGAATCCTTTTTGTGAGAAAACCCTTTCACATTCATGTTTGAATAGTATGTTAGAAATCCTTTCACAACAACAACAATAACAATATTTATTCTTTACTCTTAAAGCAACTTAAATAATTTTTTATCAATTTGATAAAGAACATGCATATCTTTATAAATTCATCATTCATAGTTCAAAACCCACATTTGATCATCATAGTCTAGAAAACAAGGGTTAGGCATGAGTTCATGGGGGATTCAACTTAAAACATTGTAACACCCGGTAAAAACTAGTAGACTAAGCTAGAGCCTAATGTATAAACTAGTAGCCTAATTGGGGTTTAACGTAAAGGTTGGAGTTGTAAATAACTCTCGGCACTCAATATATGAGTTTTTGGGTTTAAACTTCAAGGTACGACTACCCAAAGACCAACCAAAGGTCCTTGGGGAGGACCCTAAAACAGCCCACAAAACTGTCCAAAACAATGGCCACCCACGAAGGGCATCCATGAGCCGTGGATGGACCTACGCCCCCTGGGAAGGGGTCATGGGTCATGGGTCAAGGCCTGACCTTCCCCTGTTTTTCAAGCCCCAGACCCAAACCACGATTCACCAGCATGGGCCGTGGGTCTATCCACGGTCGGTAGATGGTGGTCGTGGGTGAGGGCTGGAAACTGCCTTTTGGCAGTTGGGCTTAGGGGTAGTTTAGGGTTTTACTTTTTAATTAATTGTTAAGTGGTGTATTTTTGCACTAAAATAAACTAACTATATAAGGGTTTTAACCACCTAAACTAAGTCATCAAATCATAACTATCAATTCCCAAATCAAAATCAATTCCCTCCCCAAATAATTCTCTCTCTAGAGTTTCAAGGAAGAAGAGGAAGAAGGTGAAGTCTAGGGTTGAAGGAACAACCTTTTCTACTCAATTTCGTGGTGAATCTTCAATAAAGTATAGTAGCTTTTCATCTATGGGTAGCCTTCACCCATAGAGCCCCTCAAAAACCCCAATTTCAGAGTAAGAAATCCCAAAGAGTTAGGGTTTTACTCCAAGTCATGGGTTCACTTCAAAAACGATTTTAATAATTTAAAATTGCTTTATATTATGATCAAATTGATGATTTACTACTGTTTTATGATGAATTCGTCAATAATCCATGAGTTACCCTCGTTTCTCAAATTGGATCTTAAAGTGTGGGTATTGATTGATGCAAGTTGAATGTTATAGAATTATGAATGTTATGAATTGATTACTTGCATCACGTTATTATCCATGCCTAATGTAGTAATTCTAGGTGTGTTGATTGAATGTGATCTATGGTCCTTGAAGGGCAATTATGAGAATTATGATTGATCTTGATGTTTATGTACATGCTTTATGCATACCTTGAGAATGAAGTTGCTATGATTATGATAATGATGATGTGTTGATTGAAAGACTATTCTCAATTATACACTTACGAATGATGATGAAATGTTGTGAAAGGCTTTCCTCACCTAAATGAATCGGTAGGCTAAGGGCATCCCTTTCATGTGTGATTAAAAGTTATCTTGATTGATATACCTTGAATCGGTAGGCTAAGGGCATCCTTTTCATGAGTTATTAAAGAACTATCTTGATTTAATGAACCTTTAATCGGTAGGCCAATTGCACCCCTTTCATGAATGACTAATTAAGTATTCTAAGGCTTGTCTTGAATCGGTAGGCAAATGATACCCCTTTCATGAGGAGTCAATGAACTATTATAATGATGAACCTTGAATTGGTAGACCAATGGTACCCCTTTCATGAGGATTCAATGAGCTATTCTAATGATATACCTTGAACCAGTAGGCCAATGGCATCCCTTTCATGTGTAATAATGTTAAAAGAGAATTAACTACTCCATGAGAATTTAATGCTTAGCACCGAGTGGATATTGTGAGGTGGAAGCTCTCCCTATGTAAGGCCGGGTTTCTAGTAACATCTTCCTTATCCCCTAACTATGTGCCCACATAGGTTATTAGCTAGTGGATCCTCCTAAGCTAATCGTCACCGGTCCTACCTTAGGCAAGTAAGACCACCCTTTTTGGTGTGGGTAACACCGGATTCCATGATTTTCTCACATGGTCTATGTCGGTTAAGGCTTATTCCCACTATGAACAATGAATGATTATGAACTATGGCTTCTCAAGAATGCACTACTTAGTGTGGGTGGGGGTATGAGACTTCATCCATGCATTGCACAAGTAGGCTTTGAGAGTAGTTATGGTGTGTTCTGTAATGCTTTAATGATTTATGAAATGAATATGCTTATGATGATGCTACTAAGTATGTGGACTTGAAGGCTAAATAAAATGATAAATGCTTAATGTGGATTGTTGTTATGAGTTACTTTCCTTGATATGAATTAGTAAATGTGAAGGTTCCCTTGTTTATGAGTATGAACAAAGGATGAGATCAAAGAATGGTAAGTATGATCATGGTGGCCTAAAAGTGGTACTTAGTGTAGATGGGATTATGAGATCTTTATCTATGCATTGCACAAGTATAACTTAGGGTTTCTTATGAGATAGTTCTATTATCCCTTGTCTTGAAAGTGCTTATGACTTATGTTTTATGCTAATGTGCATGATGATTCTCATGGCTATCATACTGAGTGCATTTTTGTACTAACCCATATTTTCAACATTTTTCTATGTAGGTTCCGGTTCTTAAGGTGATCTTCTATTGGTTCAAGCTTGGATCGACTATTCTCCTAGCTTGTGGTGAGTCCTCATGATTCGAGGACGTATGGGTCATTAGTAGTTTCTTTCTACTCATTTTATGTTGCGGATGATGTTGAAAGGGTTGTGACCCTATTTTTGATTCAAAGATAGTATTAGATGGCTAATTGAGACAAGTTAGACTTCCGCTTGCTCTTATAAAAGACTTCGATTGTATGGATAAAAGTTTTTAAATTCCGCATCATTTCTTTTATCTTTTGTTATGATATGCTAAGGGGCTTGTATGAGACCTTTCGGGGTTGAATACGCCTTGTCACATCTAGGGGGTACTCCTGGGTCGTGACAAACTTGGTAATCAGAGCATAAGGTTTAGAATGATTCTAGGATGGTGTCTCATAAGCCATGTCTAGTAGAGTCTTGTTCATAGTGTGAAGCACGCCACATTTATGAATGAGAGGCTATAAGATGTTAGGAAGCTACACTTCTTTTATTACTCTTAAGTCGTGCCTTAGAGTTTAACTCTATAAAAGTCCCTCTTCTAATCCTTCTCTTATGTCTTTAGGAAATGAATACACGAAGAGCTAACGCTAGAAGGATGGAAGATGAGAATGTAAACCAAGGAGCTCCTCCTCAAAATAATCAAGCTCCGATTGATCCCGTGGTGGAGAATATTACTAATGCGGATTTTAGGTCGGCTATTCAAATGTTGGCTCAAGTCGTGACGGCTCAAGCCAATAGAGAGGTGATTGCTCCTATAAACACCAATTTGAATTCCGCGGCTTCTAGATTGAGGGATTTTGCAAGGATGAACCCTCCCGTGTTTCTTGGTTCCAAAGTGGGAGAGGATCCTCAAGAATTTGGGTATGAGGTTTATAAAATACTTGATGCCATGGGGGTGACTTCGGTAGAAAAAGTGGAGCTAGCCGCTTATCAATTAAAGGATGTTGCTCAAGTTTAGTTTACTCAATGGAAGAGAAATAGGCCGGTAGGAGCAGGTCCCATAGATTGGGAGGTGTTCAAGAAGGCATTCCTTGATAGGTTCTTTCCCTGAGAGATGAGGGAAGCTAAGGTGGAAGAATTTATCAACCTTCATCAAGGAGGTATGAGTGTTCAAGAATATTCTCTAAAGCTTACTCAATTGTACAAGTATGATCCGGCTATGGTGGCGGATCCAAGGGATGAGATGAGTAGGTATTTGACGGGTATATCCAAAGTGGTGAGAAAAGAATGATGTACGGCAATGCTCCTTCATGATATGGATATCTCACGTCTCATTGTGTATGCTCAACAAATGGAGGATGAGAAATTCCATGACAAGAATAGGGAGGTGAAAAGAGCTAGGACCGGTGATGGGAATTTCTCTAATGATAGTTCCGATGGGCAAGGTCGACAAAAGTTTAAACAAAGGCATTCCGGTCAAGATTCTCCCTATACCCCTAGGTTTGACCAAGAGAAAGGTAGTGGGTCTCCATTGCCTAAGCCTACTTTCACCAAATGTGGAAAGAAGCACCATGGGAAGTGCCTAGCCGATACGGACAGTTGCTATGGTTGTGGAAAGAGTGATTATCAAGTGAACCATTGCCCTACACTCACGACAAAATGGAGAGAGGCCAAGCAAGCTTCTCTTAGTTTCCCGGATCCCAATTCTCCAAAATATGGTCGCTTCTATGCACTCCGGTCTAGAAAGGACCAAGAAGCCTCTCCGGATGAAGGCAACGGTATGTTGATAGTTCCCTATAGATGTAAATGTTTTATTAAGATCCCCATGTTACTTTTAGACCTTGATGTTAGTCTTGGTAGGGTTTGGATGCATGGTTGTTAGACCTCTATTGATTTTAGAACCCGGTAAGGCTATTATGAGTTTGTGATTATGCCTTGCGATTGGTTGAAAAAGTAGTACTTGAGGTATTAGTAGGGGGTTTTCTCCCAAGGGGGAGATGGTATGCGTGGATAGCAAGATTTTTGAGTGTTTCGATATCCTCATCTCTTTCTTCTATTCCTATTATAGCTTGAGACAAAGAGTTCCTTGTGACTTGTTTCATGATTTAGAGGCATGTATGATTTATGTGTTTCCATGATCTCCTTATGTTATGAATGTCCTTGAGAAATTCATGTTTAGTAAGGAAAGGAGTTTTATAAGGTTCACCTTCCTCATGTTGTTGTGCATTTAGTATGAGTTGGAGAGTAATGAAAGGACATATAGAGTTACACTCTATCGCACTACTTAGAGTAATGAAAGAAGTGGAGTTTTCTAGTCATCTTATAGCTTCTTATTCATAAATGTGGCGCGCTTCAGACTCTTGAACAAGAATCTACTCGACGTGGCTTATGCGACATACTAGGACCTTTATAAACCTTGTGCTCTGAATATCAAGTTTATCACGATCCAAAGTACCCCCTAGACGTGACATGGTGCATAGGACCCCGAAAGGCCCTACACAAGCCACTTAGCATACATCATACAAGATAATAGAGTTTAAGAGTTTAAAAGACAGTTTTATCATAAAGAGTTTATAAAAAACATAGGAGATGTGTAACATAGTCTCAAAGCCATCTATTACATATAGAGTGATTGGGACGTAACCCATACATCACATACAATATCTGAAAAGTAAAGACAATAAGCAATAAAGGGTTCGGTCCTCGAAACATAAGGACTCACCAATCTTCAAAAGCTACTAATGTTATCACTATTCACAGGGATGTGGAATAGGAGAGTCAGACCCTACATTAGTTAAAAAATGTAGGAAAGAGCATGCGTTAGTATATAGAAAGTGCTAAGTATGATAGAATTGCATAAGAGTTATAAAATCATGCTAAAAGGACTTTTCGTGACACACAAAGACCAATTTAAACCATAAGATAAGAGGTCAGAAAACATAATCGTAATCATGGTCAATGCAGGTAAAAATCATCTTTAAACACATGTGAGATACTTCTAGAAGTACCCTTAGTTTATTATTGTGGGAGATTTATCTTTAATCGACATAGAGACCATGTGAGCTATAACATGGAATTTGGTGTCTACCCCACACTGAAAAGGGGTGTCCTCACTTGCCAAGGTAAGAACCATGAACTTCTAGCTTACGTGGATCCACTAGCTGTCTATGTAAGACAACATCCTATGGTGGCACATAGGTATGGGATAAGGAGATTGCTACTAGAAACCCGACCTCAAGCTATGGGGGAGCTTCTATCTCAATATCCTCTCTGTTCTAAGCATAAATCCCATGGAATAGTCATTATTCTTAACTTGTCTTATCATTATGAGACAAGAGTAATCACCTCTTGTCTTATCATTAGAATAGCTCCTTAATCTTGATTTATCTTAGGTGAGAAAACCTTTTGTCACGCCCCAAACACAAGGGGCGCAACTGACTCTTAATGCCAAAACTCACGCCCGAGCTGACCCTGCTGAACCATTTGCTACTAGCGCATGACAGCCACACGCAATCGAGAAAACAAGCAAATATATCTCGGCTTAAAATTAAGCCCTCGGCCGGCAAGTGACACCGGGCCCTTATTGCAGCCCACTCTACTGAATCAACTGCTTTATTTTTGGTACCAACAATTAAGAATTGTTTTCCCCTACTTGTTGCGTCAAAAACTAAATCACAAGCTTCTGATAAAAAATGATGAGTTCTAGTAAGATTTGTAATATGAATACCCTTACGCTTTGCAGAGATATAAGGCACTATTTTAGGATTCCATTTCCTAGTACCATGACCAAAATGAACTCCTGCCTACATCATCTCTTCCAAATTTATGTTCCAATATCTTCTTGTCATTTCTCCCCACACCTCCCCCCTTTATTTATTATTTTTCAAAAAAAAAGAAGAGACGAGGAACCCTGAACTGAAATAAATAATTGTTCTGATGGAACCTTCTCTTCTACTGTAGATTGGACGTAGATACACGACTCAAACCATTATTCTTTTCTATTCATTATTCTTTTTATTACCAAAGCAAATAACCATACCAAATGCAGATAGCGAAAGAGACGAATCCGTTGTTAGGAATCATTAAATCCTATAAATGATTGTTTGGGTATGTCGTGGAATTTTTTTGAAAGACAAGAATCAAATAATTTTCTGTGGTGTAACAAAATATCTCTCATCTCCCCTCAAATAGATTCGGTTTTTTTATTCCCAAAGGAATGTTGTTATGTTTTTTTGAAGCATGCACTAATCCCTTGAATCCGGTACCAACGGGTATCACCCCCCCCAAACAACGTTCTCTTTCAGGCCTTTCAACCAATCGATACGATGCTGGAGAGCTGCTTTTGCTAAAACTCGAGCAGTTTCTTGAAAACTTGCTTCAGATATGAAATTTTGAGTATTGAGAGATGCTCTAGTTATTCCCAATAAGATGACTCGGTAAGAGATCGCTTCTTCCAAAGTGTGCCCCATTCGTTCTGCTCGCAACAATCCAATAAGTTCTCCGGGTGAAAAAACATTATACATTCCATCTTCTGAAATCAACACTTCTGATGTTATTTGACGTACAATAATTTCTATATGCCTATTATGAATCTGCACCCCTGGGAGCGATAAACCTGTTGGATTTTATTAAACAAAGAGATTTGGCTTTGCGCTATAGTTAGCTCAACACCAATCAAGAATCCCCAAGGAATTCCAAGAATTCTTGGTATACATTTGTTCCAACCCTCAACCCTCTTTTCTAGATTCATGGATATTGAATCAATCAAACGCACTTCAAAGACCTGTTCTACTTTTGGAAGACCCTGTGTTATATCACCAGATCTCGATTTTTCATATATAAATGTAACTAATGTATCTCCTTCGTAAAGGGTTTCCCAATAATGGCCATGAACAGTTTCTCCGGGGGTGGCCAAATAAGGCTTAGCTGATCGTATCACTATCGAGTCAACTTGAACAAGTATAACTTGACCCGATTTGAAGGGAGGTCCATTTTTGGCTATACATACATCTTCATAAATAAACTATCCAAGACTAATTATTTTCGATGTCTCTGCACAATAATTGTGATGGACAAAAGACCAATTCAAATTGAATGGATTTAAAATAATGTTACGGCATGGATCGAGATTAAAAAAATTTCCATTTTCATCCATTAAATAATATTTTAATTTAATCACTTGAAAAGTCTGTTTTAAATTATCAAGTTGCAAATATTTAGTTAGTAAGATCTGATTATGAGTTATTAAATGGTAAGATGAATAAAAATTCTCAATTGGAAGGCATGTGGGCCCAATGAATTCCTAATTGGAATTAGGGGATATTTTTTAATTGATTCTTTTATCACACTGTGATATTTTACATCTTTGAATGGCTCCATTCGAGAACAATTGGCTGCTGACAAAATTATCAACGACTGACATTCCTTATTTCTATTCAACAACGTATGAATAGTTCCTTGAGATTGGTTAAGAGATTGTTGAATTTTTGCCTTGGAATAGGAATAAATGGCAGAAAAGGGGTTGATATTGGTACAATTCGATCCATTATCAGAGAGAAATCCTGACCCCAACGGATCATTCCTTTTTCCGATATACGAAATAGGAGATTTTACTAAGTTGATTCTTAGGAAATGTCGAATAAAACCATTTGTCCTTATTTCAACAAAAGAAGAACGGGCTTCTTCGCAAGAAGAATTTTTTTGTCTTGGTTCCAATTCAATACTAAACAAGTCCGAACTAATTGAATACTCGTGTCAGAAATTCCTCGAATCGGTTTGCCATTTCCATAAAGGATATAATTTACAATTCGAAGTTGCACATTATCCCTTTCCTGCAATGGATCCGGTGGAAAAAGGGTTCCTAAATTTATACCGTCCGTTATTTCATATGTGACGACAGGTCGAACTAAAACAAAAAACCTTTTCTTACTAGGTGTAATTCGTTGGACATAGATCCAATTTTTAACTTTTTTGTATTCCTTGGAATTTCTTTTTCCTGTTCCTGGTGGTATCAAAATGCCGGTATGTCTGGATATCTTATCCGTCTCTCCAGGAAAATGGATATCTCCAGAAAAGATTTTCAGTTCAATTCGGTTTTGTTTTCTCTCTACCCGGACCAACCCACCGACTCGACTTCTTAGATTTAAGGTGATTTGTGTATCGACCCCAATGATACTATTGTTCCGTACCATTATGGAAGAAGATCCGAGAAAGATATGCATCTCTTCAGGAATGAAAAATAATCAATCTACATTCATTTGGTATTTTGGCCTGAATTCCTTGACTCCTCGATACTCAATCAAATCCTCTTTTTTGATAACTTAATGCGTTTCTATAGTCCCATATTTAATAATGCCCGAAATATTTCTTCTGTATCAAGGATCATCGAAATAAGCAAGAATACAATTTCGATGGAAAATACCATTTACGAGGATTTCAATCGAGATACCTAAACAGGGGATTAGTTCATTCTCGAGTTCTTGAATCGAGTGTAGTGGAATGATGAATTTATTTCTTCACCTTTTTGACAATAAATCAGAATTCCCGTGAAGTATAGGCGAATATATGAGATTATACTGACCAGTACATATGATTCAATTAAGGTCTGAATAATCAGGAATCCTATCTTCTTTTTGAGCATAAAAATTCGAACTAAACAATTTCTGCTTCGCC
>JAJONR010000880.1:37500-102556 GCA_029582245.1 Solanum etuberosum
ACGACAAGCTCTAGTTAACCCTACAAGTTTCCGAGGTATTACACTTTCACATTCAGCGGATCACCGAGTACCACCTTTGTTTGCCTTTTAAGTCTTTCATTTTTATCCTAGTCATGTCACCTTCGGCAATAGTCAACGAGGTTCACCCTTTATATTCTGCAAGTTGTCATTTCTCTCTGAGTTCATTGACCTACCTTAATTTATTCAAGTGTTGATCACTGTACATTTGGGCAAGGTCATGCCTATTAGGCAATCATCCCTTCTTGTTAGGCAATCAACAATGTGAAATTTACACTTCTTTTCATGTTTTTGGCCATTCTTTAAAACATTCATCCTTTTCTTGTCCCTTAGCCTTCATAGCTGCAAATCATCAAAATATCATTAGAATAGGACAAAATTAGGCATTGGGGACACTAATTGTTGAACTTATAAATAGGCCTCAAATGAGTGTCAATCTACCACACATCAACACCTCCAACTTAAACTTTTTATTGTCCTCAAGTAAATATATAATATAATTATTTCAAGAAGGGTGTCACAACAATTCTCAATGAGAGCTAACATGCAAGTGCCCTTAAAAGACTACTGTAAATAACATGCTACACTCAATTAGGATAAAAAATCTTCAAAATATGATTACCCGTTATGAATCCATGCTCAAGCTCACTATAGCTTCTTTTCTAATGCAAGACCATGATTCAACAAATGCATTCAAGTTCCCTCACATCAAGAACTTTTACATAATCCACAAAGCAAATAAATAAAGAAGTAAAGAATCAATACAACTCTCACTCTCCTAAAAAAGAAATACATGCAAGCTTCATCCCATAGGTTTGACCATATTTTCCAATCATCACACAACATAGTTCATGCAATATCTCAAGGGTTTTTTAGGCTTGTAATGGGGGTGAGTGTTAAGGTATGGTCAATTTGGCTCACTGAATTCACCTTTTCAAAGGATTGTTTCAATCATCTTTACCTCTTCTCTGGTTCCTTTCATTCTTTTTTAGGTGAGAACTCGAACTTTGACTGGTCAATCATTTTATTGGAAAACCCCTTTTTATTTAACCAAACTCTCTTTTTCATTTCAATTTTGCAGATGTTGTTCATCTCAATATCTTTTTTTTATTAGGATGGGTTCCTTCTTTTTGTAACATACTTGAAAGTTGAGTCTCATTTTAACTTTCTTTGCCTTTTCACTTAGATTTTCTTCCTCCTTCCTTTCCATATCCCAACTTAGGATTTTGGCCTTAGTTGACTACTCAAACAAATCAACGCTTCAAAAAGGATTTTGGGTGTGAAGTAAGGGGAAATTTGGTTCAAGAGGTTTCAATATGGTTATCAACAAATGGTTTAGGATCAAATTGTGCAAAAATGGTTGCATACCTGTCATGACCCAGGGGTACCCCCTAGACGTAACATGGAATACAAGACCCCGAGAGGTCTCATATAGGCCACTTAGCATTCATAGTCAGGATAATAGAAATTAGGTAAGATTTAAAACATTTTCAACAATACTAAAATTTCATAAAATGAAGCGGAAGTCTTATACAATTGTCTCAAAACCATCTAATACAATAGAATCTTGGGACACAGCCCATACAACAATGTTCAAAACTAGAAATGAAAAGAACATAAGAGAAATGGTGGCCAAATCCTCGAAAGCTATGAGGACTCACCAATCTTCCACTTTGCCTCTTCTATAGATCCTAGCCATAAGGATGAGAGTCGGGAACACCGGAGCCTACATTTGGATAACTTGCAAAAACATCAACATAAATATAAGAGTTAGACCACATAAGTCATAAGCATAATCAATGCACCTAATAGATCATATCAACATATAAGGAATACTTCTTCAAGTAACCTCAACTCATACTTAAACCAAGACATGGGTAATCCTCCACTAGACTTACTCATAATGGAAGGCAAACTCAAGCAATAATCAAAGCTCATCACCTATCATAACATAGTCTAGCTTATCTTTTATAGACACAAGAAATCGCCTCTTGCCTTACTATAAAGGAACATGGGTAGTCGCCTCTAGCCCTTCTTTGTTTGGAATTATGGGTACTCACCTCTAGTCCAACATACTTTAGGATCATGGCTACTCGCCTCTAGTCTAACATCATGTGAGATGGGTAATCGCCTCTTGTCTTTCTATAAAAGGTCATGGGTACTCGCCTCTTGTCAAATTCACATTATAGGAATGTGGGTTGTCACCGCTTGTTCAACTTCAAGGAATAAGGGTAATCACCTCTTATTCTAGTCTAAGGAATATGGGTAATCACCTCATATCCTTCTCATTTAGAGGTCACGGGTAATCGCCTCTAGCCTCATAAATTTCATAGTCTTTAGCTTAGATTCATTTTGGATGATCAATCCTTTTAACCTAGAATCATTCAATATGAGAAATCCTTTCACATTCATACATAAGCAATTCAAGTGGGGAAATATCCCTTCCACAATAATTACATCAATAATCAACAATTCATAACATATGCTTCACTCTCAAAGCAATGCCTATCATAATCATCATATATGCTTCACTCTCAAAGCAATTCATATTATAATCATCACATATGCTTCAATCTCAAAGAAATTCATATCATAATCCTCATATATGCTTCAATCTCAAAGCAATTCATAATGTACCTAATTTATCCTTAAGAATACATCTAAATCCATAAATTCTCCTTTCATGCAGTAAAACCCATTTACATCAATTTCATCTTAGAAATATGGGTTAAGCATGTGTACATGTAAATTCATCCTAAAAACATGTAATCCACTCAATTGATGCATAAAAATTCATAACCAAATCAATTGGATCAACATTCATCAAGACCCACAACTTAGAAGAAAACCCTAACTCAAATTGGGAAATTTCTACTTTTCAATTGGGGAAACTTAGGGGCTCCATGGATGCAAGGATTCCATGGATGAAAAACTATCATACCTTGCTATCAAAGACCACAAATGATTCAAGAATAAAGACTTGACCTTGAGCCCAAGTTTCAATCTTCTTCTTCTTCAAGTTCTAGAGAGAGAAATATTTTGAGACGAAGAACATTGGTTTTCTTTTGGGTGTTTCGATAAATGACTTGAATGAGTGACTTTTAGGGTTGAAATTACTTATATAGGGGTACTAGGCTTGGGTAAAATGACATAGCTTTGATTTAATTAAATCTGGAAAAGACCCATAAGCCCATAAATTAAAAGTTGCCGAACCACCTTCATGAGGCTCTTCACTAGTCGTCAAGGTTAACACACCCCGTTGTGGTGGCCGTGGTCCTTGACCCGTAGCTTGGCATTTCCACCCTTAAACTCAACTTCCCACACGCCCACCTCCACGAGCCGTCTATGCCTTCACGGTCTGTCAAGTGGCTCGTGGGAGGAGGTTGTCTTGGAGAGCTCACTGCCTAGCCCTTCACGGGCTCAACCACGGGCCGTGGTGCCCTTCAAGGAGAGTCATGATGCTCATGGGAGGTGACCCTCCCTTGTCTGGGTTCTGTTAACCACAACGGGCAACACCACTATTCGTGGTGCCCTTCACGGTCCGTGTGGGCCTTCGTGAAGGGTGCCCAGGCTCAAATCATAGTTTGCAACCTCTCACTTTGTCGCTTGCTTAGACTACTAGATTTCTGAGGTGTTAAATTATCTCCCCCTTGGGAACACTCATTCTCGAATGGGATTCTAATCACCTAATGAAAGAAAGGACTCAAAACTAGCAGCCCATCATGAATGTAATCAATAAATGCACATATCGAGGAGGAAACATTGACTCCAAGCTAAACATACTCAATGTATCATAAAGAAGGTAGGAACTAGACCTAGCAACCCAATATGCATGAAATTTCAAAATTACTCACATTCAAGGAGGAACTACCATCTCCAAGCAAAAAGCATGCTCAACATCATCTCATGGAGCCTATATGCAATAAATAGTCAAAAGGATATATTCAAGGAGGAAATATCAACTCCAATCTAAAGCATGTTCAACAATTCATCTCATGAAGTCTATAGGTAACTCATACTCAATGCACAACAACATTAGGAAAATCAATCATATAAACTCATTTCTTTCAAAATTCAAGTTTTTCATGAACATGCATAAAACAAGGAAATCATGGGGAACTCATTACCTCAATCTAGAGTAGGAGTAGAAGGAAAAATATGAGAATATCGGGACATCATATCGGCCTTGGCTTCCCAAGTAGCACCCTCAACTAATTGATTCCTCCAGAACACTTTCACGGAAGCAACTTCCTTATTTTTCAACTTCTTGACTTGTTGGTCTAAAATCGCAGCCGGAACTTCCTCATAAGAAAGATTTTCATCAACTCCCAAACCATCTAAGGGAACTATAGATGTCAGATCTCCAACACACTTTTTCAACATAGAGAAATGGAAAACCGGATCCACTGATGCAAAATTATTAGGCAACTCAAGCTCATAAGCAACCTTACCAACACGTCTCAAAATCTAATATGGGACTACATGACGGGGACTAATCTTTCCTTTCTTCCCAAATCTCATTACACCCTTCATAGGTGAGATTTTCAAGTAAACTCAATCATGAACATCAAACTCAAGATCTCCTCTTCTAACATCAGCATATGACTTTTGTCGACTTTGGCTGTTCTCAACCTTTCTCTAATAAGTCAGACTGTTTCCATAGCCTCATGAACTAACCTGGGTCCTATCAAGGAAACTTCACCAACCTTAAACCAACCTATAGGAGATCTACACCTCCTACCATAAAGATCCTCAAATGGAGCCATACCAATACTCCAATGGTAGCTATTGTTATAAGCAAACTCAATCAAAGGAAAGTGATCATCCCAATTTCCCTTGAAATCGATGACACATGCTCTCAACAAATCTTCCAATGTTTGGATAGTACACTCCGCTTGCCCATCAACTTTTGGATGAAAAGCCATGATAAGCTTAACTTTAGTGCCAAGACCCATTCGGAAAGACTTCCAAAATGGTGAAGTAAACTAAGTACCTCGATCGGAGAGAATGGACAAGGGCACTCCAGAAACCTTACCATTTCCCTCAAATACAACTTAGCATAATCTTCCGTCGAATAAGAAACTTTGACGGGAATGAAATGAGCCGATTTTATCATTCGGTCTACTATAACCCAAATCGAATTATATTGTCACCGAGTATGAGGCAAACCAACTATAAAGTCCATATCCAAATCTTCCCACTTCCAAGTAGGAATACTAATGACTTTGGATAAACCTCCCAGTTTCTGATGCTCAACTTTTACTTGTTTGCAATTATGACACTTAGCCACAAATCCCACAATATTCTTCTTCATCCCACTCCACCAATAGATCTCCCGTAAGTCACGGTACATCTTGGTAGCTCCCAGGTGAATGGAATAATGAGAACTATGGCTTCTGACAAAATCTTTTTCCTCAAGTCATCAATATTAGGAACACACAAATGACCTTGATATCTAAGCACACGATCTCCCCCTTGGGAGAAAGCCTCAGCGGTCTTTCTAAGTTCCGCTTCTTTCAATTGTACTAAGGTCGGATCAAGACATTGCTTAGCTTTCACATTTATCACAAAATTCAATTTTGAACCATTTTGAACCAGCACACCACTCTCGGTGGAGTCCAATAACCGAACACTCTATCGGGCCAATCTATGTACATCTCGTACCAATTCTCTTTTACCTTCTTCTATATGGGCAACACTACCCATTGTTAATCGGCTAAGAGTATCTACCACCACATTTGCCGTACTGGGTGATAGAGAACACTCATATCATAATCCTTAAGTAACTCAAGCCACCTTCTTTAGAGAAAATTAAGATCTTTCTGAATAAACACATATTGCAAACTCTTGTGGTCGGTAAAAACATCTCCATACACACCGTACAAATAAAGCCTCCAAATCTATAATGCAAAAACCACCGCTACTAATTCAAGATCATAGGTAGGGTAATTCTTCTCATGGACCTTAAGTTGCCTTAAAGCATAGGAAATAACCTTCCCATTTTGCATAAGCACACATCCTAACCCAATTCATGAGGCATCACAATAAATAACAAAACAATCTGTCCCTTCTGGTTAAGTCAACATCGGAGCGGAAGTACGTCTATTTTTCAATTCTTGAAAACCTTTTTCACATGTTTCTGACCATATGAACTTGTCCTTCTTTTGAGTCAAAGCTGTCAATGGAAAGACAATCGAAGAGAACCCCTCAACAAACCTTCTTTAGTAACCATCTAAACCCAAGAAACTTCTAATGTCTAAAGGAGTTAGAGGTCTAGGCCAACTTTTGACCACATCCGTCTTCTTAGGATCTACCTCAATACCATCATTTGAAAAAATATGGCCAAGAAAAGCTACAGACCTTAGCCAAAACTCACATTTTCTAAACTTTGCAAAGAGTTGTTGGTCTTTGAGAATTTGCAATACAATCCTCAAATGATTGATTTGATCATCCTCACTTCTCGAATAAATCAATATATCATCAATGAACACAATTAAGAACATATAAGGGTATTGTCTAAACACCCTATTCATCAAATCCATAAATGCTTCCGGAGCATTAGTCAAACAAAATGACATTACCAAAAACTCATAATGACCATCCCAGGTTCTAAAATGCGTTTTCAGAATATCTTCATCCTTCACCCTCAATTGATGATAACCCGACCAAAGGTCCATCTTGGAAAAGTAACTCGCTCCTTGGAGTTGGTCAATTAAGTCATCTAATCTTGAAAGAGGATACTTATTAATAATGATCACCTTATTCAATTTTCGATAGTCAATACACATACGGAGTGAACCATCTTTCTTCTTAACAATCAAAACTGGAGCACCGCATAGAGAGATACTCGTTCGGATGAAACCCTTATCCAACAAATCTTTCAGTTGTTCCTTAAATTCCTTAAGTTCTAACGGAGACATTAGGTAAGGAGGAATAGCAATAGGTTGCGTATCTGGGAAAAGTTCAATACCAAAGTCTATTTCCCTTTATGGAGGAATACCGGGTAGATCATCTGGGAACACTTACGGATACTCATTAACAATGGGGACCGATTTATGAATAGGGGTTTCAGAATCCATATCCCTCACTCTAACTAGATGGTACAAGCAACCATTAGAAATCATCCTCCTAGCTTTAAGAGAAGAGATCAACTGACTCTTAGGCATATAATTTCCCCCCTTCCACTCTAGGACAGGCTCATTCGGAAACTAAAATCTGACTACACAAGTTGTACAATCAATAGAAGCATAACAAGAGTGCAACCAATCCATACCAAGGATAACATCAAAATCTAGCATATCAAGCTCTACCAAAAAAACAAGAGTAACTCTATGGGACACTTTCTATAGACCCTCTTAGCCACGATAAAATCACCAACAAGAGTAGAGACAGAAAAAGGATGTAACAACACATCAGGAAGCACATCAAATCTCATAGCCATATATGGCGTCACAAAAGATAAGGTAGCACCGGGATCATGTAAAGCATAAAAATTAAGTTGAAAGACTTTCAACACACCAGTAACCACATCGGGAGAACCCTCTTGTTCACACAGAGTCTGAAGTGCATAAAACCTATTTTGCTTAGGAGCATTAGTACCCGAACCACTCGGACCGGATGAAGGATAGGGTTGAACCCTACGATGACTATCTCCCTCATTCTTAGCAACTAAAGGACAATACATTATCTTGTGGTCTATCATACAACAACCAAAACAAGCATTAGAACCCACTAGACATTTACCCTAATGCTTTCTTCCACACTTAGCACAATTTGGCAATGAAGACCCACTACAATTTCCTCCTTGAGGCTTAGGGTTAGACACCCTCTCGTTGTTGCACTTAGGAGCATTGGATGAACCTTTCCCATAAAACCGTTGTTGAAATCTAGGACGACCATATCTATCAGACCTTGTATGAGTGAAATTACCATCACCAGTTCTAGACCTCTTTGTCTCCCTAGACCTCTACTTAAGTTTCTCCTCTTCAATCTGGTAGGCATGAACCATGAGATGAGAAATATCAATGTCATGGACAAGCTTAGCTGTACGACACTATTTCACTACCAATTCAGACACACCCGGAACAAACTTACTCATCCTTTCCCTAGAATCGGCAACTATAGAAGGAGCATACTTTGACAATTGAGTGAACCTCAAAGCATATTCTTTCACACTCATGTTCCCTTATCAGAGATTGATAAACTGAAGAACTTTCCCTCCCTCATTTCAAGAGGAAAGAACCTATCAAGAAAAGCATATTTAAACCTTTCCCACTCTAGGGGTCTTGCTTCCTTCCATTGGTTGAACCAAATTTGAGCCACACCTTTGAGTTGATAAGCGGCCAATTCCACCTTATCCACCGGAGTCACTCCCATGATAGCCAACACCATGTAAACCTCATCAATGAACTCTTGAGGATCTTTTTCAACTTTAGAACCAGAGAATTTTGGAGGATTAATCCTAGTGAAGTCCCTCACTCTAGATGCCGTCGTACCCACATTTGTGTTCACAGGGACCACAACCTCCCTATTGTGTTGGGCCGTCACGGCTTGAGCCAACAGTTGAAAAGAAGTCCTAAACTCTGCACTATTCACTTGCTCAGCCAAAGGGTCAACCAAAGCTTAAGGAGAAGCTTCTTGGTCAATATTTTCTCCCCCATTCCTTCTAGAAAAAACTCTTTGAGTAGTCATTTTATGTAGACCATCAGATAAGGATTAGTTGAAAGACCTTATAGAGTTAAACTCTATCGCACAACTTAGGGTAATGAAGAAGTGAAGTTTCCTAAGCATCTTGTATCCTCTTATTCATAAATGTTGCAAACTTCAAACTTATGAACATGACTCTACTTGACGTGGTTTTGAGACATCCTAGAACCACTCTAAACATTGTGCTCTGATTACCAAGTTTGTCACGACCCAGGGGTACCCCTGTAACACCCCGTATTTGAAAAGAGCCCAAATAGCAGTTTCAGAAAGTTGCAGGTGCCAAGCCACACTGGCCACCCACAAGAAAAGGGTCAAAACCATGGTCAGACCAATGGACCGTTGGTGGAACCACGGTCCGTAGTTGGGGCCCGTGGTCCAAGACCCTCAAATTTGAGTTCCTGACCACGCACGATGGACGTGTAGGACGGTCCATCATCCTGAGCATGGTCCGTCGGTGGTGGTGTCGTGGGTCAAGGGCTGGCAGTTATTTTCAGAGTTAGTTGGGTCTTTTCCTAATTAATAAGTTTCAATACTATGTCGTTTTGGCTACGTTTAGGTAACCTATATAAAACTTTTAAGCCCCAAATTCACCCCATTTACTTCATTCTTCTAAATTGAAAAAAGAATCCCAAATCCTCTCAAATATTCCCTCTCTACAAGATTGAAAAAGAAGAAGGAAGAATCACATAGGGTTTGCAAGCTAAGGGTTCAATTACTCCATTAAAGGCTAGCAATTGGAGTTAAGGTATGATAGTTTTCATCCATAGAGTTCCCAAATTCCTCTATTTCAAATGGTAGAATTCCCCAATTTAGTTAGAGTTTCTTCAATTAGCATGCGTTCCATTCATTATTGATTTAATGAGTTAATTATGATCTTCTATGCATGAATTGATGAATTTCAATGCTTTTATGATGAATTCTCCTATGAACCCATGTGATCCCTATGTTTTCAAGCTATGAACTATATGTTGAGGGATTATGATCTTCAAGGATGAGTTTTATGAAATTGAGCATGTATTACTAGTTTTACATGTGTTTATGATGAAATCTATATCTAACCCATGTTTTCCAAGAGTTGATGATTGATGTTGGGTTTGACCTTAAGGAGATAAATTATGGACTTATGCATTATTTATAAATCTATGCAAATGTTTTAAGGGTGCTTTGAGAGTAAAGTAATAATGATGATTATGTTGTGTTCTGAAAGGATATTCTCACTAAAACACATACTAGCATGATGTGAAAGGTTTTCTCACATAGAAAGGATTCTTAGGTTGAATGGATTTCTCACGTAAATGAATCAAGAGTAAGAGCTATCCTAATTAACTAGCTTGGAATGGTTGTCCAAGGGCACCTTTTCATGAGTAATGAAGTCTAGTAAGAAATGACTATTTCGTGGGAATTTATGCTTAGCACTGAGTGGATATTGAATATGAGATGGAAGCTCTCACGTTAGTAGAGTTCAGGTTTCCAAAGTAATCTCATGGGATGGAAGCTCTCACATCAGTTGAGTCCGGGTTTCTAGTAGCAATCCCCTTATCCCATAAACTATATGCCCCCATAGGTTGATTAGCTAGTGGATGCACTTAAGTTAGAAGTTCAAGGTTCTACCTTAGGCAAGTAGAACACCTTTTTTCTGTTACACCCCAGAAATTAGTAGGCTAAACTAGAGCTTAACGTGAGGGTTAGAGTCATATATGTAACTCTCCGTACTTAAATAAAGGTTTTCGTGTTAGAACGTCAAGGTATCAACCCCTCAAGGACCAACCATGGGCCCTTGAAGAGGACCCTTAGAGGCTGCCTTGGCAGTGAGCAACGGTAGGACCAATGCCCCGTTGGTGGGGGAGTCGTGGGTCAAGCCCCAGGTAGCCAACTCCCAGTAACCAAACCACGTTCACCAGCATGGACCATGGGTCCAACCACGGCCTGTTGGCGTGGTCTCGTAGATGGTCGCCTGGGGGAAAATTCGAGGGTTAGGTTTTCCAATTTTAATTAATATTTAGTGGTGTCATTTTACACTAATTTAGACAACCTATATAAGGATTTTAGACCCGTAAATTAAGTCATTTACCTCATTATTACTAAAACCCAAAACTATTCCAAAAAATTCATCCTCTCTAAAAATTCTCTCTCTAGAACTAGAAAGGAAGACGAAGAGGGAAGTTGGAGCTAGGGTTTCAAGGAGAAAGGTTTCTCACATCTTTCTTTGGGCATTGTTGAGTAAGGTATGGTAGTCCTTCATCCATGGATAGCCTTCATCCATGGAGTAACTTCAAACTCAAATTTCAAAACTAGAAATTCCCCAAAAGTTAGGGTTTGATTCCAAACTTATGGATTCCTTTCAAAATAGTTTATAATGATTGAATTATGATATATTATGTATAAAATGATGATTTCCTATGGTTTGATGTTGAATTCCCCATGAATCCATGGAATCCCCCAATTTTCCCATTTTGATCTTGTAATGTGGGTATTGATTGATGAAAGGAGAATGTTATAGAATTATGCATGTAGTGATTGAGTTACTTATAGATGTGTTGATTAAATATCTTGAATTATGATTATATCCATGTCTAATGTAGTTAATTATAGATGTGTTGATTAAATATGATCTTTGATCCTTGAAGGGCAAGGTATGAGAATTATCCATCATTATGAGATTTATGTATATGGTTTAAGAACACTTTGAGAGTAAAGTGATTATGATTATAATGTAATTGTTGTGTTGTTAAAAGGATATTCTAACATACACACCTATGGATGAATATGATACGATGTGAAAGGTTTTCTCACAATATGATGATTCTAAGATTGAAAGGCTTTCTCACCAATTTGAATCTAGGAGCTATCCTATGAATTATGTTGGATGGAGTGTCAAGACATTCCTTCCATGATTATGAGTTAAGTCAAGACTTAATATGTACTCCATGGGAATAAATGCTTAGCACCGAGTGGATATTGATATTAGATGGGTGGCCTCACGTTAGTTGAGGCCGGGTGTTCTTGGAACAATCTCTTGGGATGGAAGCCCTCACGATAGTAGAGGTTAGGTTTCTAGTAACAATCCCTTTATCCCATAAATTATGTGTCCCCATAGTTTATTAGCTAGTGGATCCACCTAAGCTAAATGTATGGTTCTACCTTAGGCAAGTAGAACACCCCTTTTCGGTGTGGGTAACGTCGGGGGATCATGTATATCTCACATGGTCTCACGTCGGTTATGACTAGTTCAAACAACAAAAAATAAGAATAAGAATATGAGTTATGAACTATGGTTACTCAATAAGCTTTGTATATGAGTTCTCAAAGGCTTTTATGATGATTATGACTATGTTGATTATGTTCTTGACTTATGCCTTTCAACTATGACTATGATGATGTTTAAACTAGGTAAATTGCATACATGCCTTTCCCTTTTAGTATGTTTTCAAATATTTTTATACATGGCTATCATACTTAGTGCATCTTTGTACTAACGCCTACTTTTCCTACATTTTTTCCCAAGTGTAGGGTCCGGTTCTCAAGGTGATCACAGTAGTGGCTAAAGCTTGGATTTGCTTATTCTCTTAGCTTGTTGGTGAGTCCTCATTATTCGAGGATGGATGTTATCTCATTGTAGTTTCATTTATTGTATTTCTATTTTGGACTATGATGTATGGGCTGTGTCCCTTTTCATTCAAGATATTGTAATAGATGGCTAAGTTGAGACTTAGAGTCTAGACTTCCACTTTTCTTTTATGAAAATTTTAGAATTGAAATGTGTTTTTACACTTATTGTTCTATTGCTTATGTTATGATATGCTAAGTGGATTGTATGGAGTCATTCGGGGTTCTATACGCCATGTTACGTCTAGGGGGTACCCCTGGGTCGTGACAAACTTGGTAATCAGAGCACAAGGTTTAATTAGAATGATTCTAGGATTATGTCTCATAAGCTATGTCTAGTAGAGTCTTCTTCATGAATGTGAAGCGCTCCACATTTATGAATGAGAAGCTACAAGATGCTTAGGAAATTCCCCTTCTTTAATTACTCTTAAGTCGTGTGATATAGTTTAACTCTATAAGGTCTTTCTTCTAATCCTTCCCTATAGTCTACAGGATATGACTACTAGAAGGGCTTTCGCAAGAAGGAACGAGGAAGACAATGTGAATTAAGGAGCTCCTCCTCAAGCTGCCCAAGATCCCCAAGCTTCGATTGATCCTTCGGCTATTTCAAATATGGAGGTTAGGTCGGCTTTTTAAATGTTGGCCCAAGCTTTGGCGGCTCAAGCCAATAGAAATGTGGTAGCTCGTATGAATCCTAATGCAAATTCGACGGCTTCAAGAGTGAGGGATTTTGCAAGAATCAACCCTCCAGAGTTTTATGGCTCTAAAGTGGAGGAGGATCCTCAAGAATTTGTGGATTAGGTTTATAAAGTACTTGCTATTATGGGGGTAACATCGGTAGAGAAAGCAGAGTTAGCCACTTACCAATTTAAAGGTGTTGCTCAAGTGTGGTATAATCAATGGAAGGGCGGTAGGATGGTAGGAGCGGGTCCCATAGAGTGGGAAGTGTTCAAATTGGTGTTTCTTGATAGGTTGTTTCCACTAGATTTGAGGGAAGAAAAGATGCAAGAGTTCATTAACCTTGGTCAAGGAGGTATGAGTGTGAAGGAGTATGCCCTAAAGTTCACCAAACTATCCAAGTATGCTCCAACTATTGTGGTGGAATCAAGGGCTAAGATGAATAAGTTTGTGATGGGAGTGTCCGACTTGGTAGTAAAAGAATGTCGTACAACAATGCTTTTGCAAGATATGGATATTTCACGTCTCATGGTGTATGCCTAACAAATGGAGGAAGATAAACTGAAAGAAAAGAATAGGGAGGTGAAAAGAGCTAGGATCGGTGATGGGAACTTCTCCAATACTAGGTCTGATGGACAAGGTCGACCAAGGTTTAGACAATGGTTTTCCAACCAAGGTTCCTCTAGTGCTACTCCAAGGGTCAACAAGGATAGGGTGTCCAACCGTAAATCTCCAAAAGATAATGGTAGTGGTTCTTATGTGGCTAGATCTACTTGTATGAAGTGTTGAAGGAAGCATGATGGTAAGTGCCAAGTTGGAACGGATGGTTGCTATGGTTATGGAAAAAGTGGTCACAAAATGATAGATTGTCCGATGCTTATGGCTAAGGGGAGAGAGGGCAAGCAAGCTCCTCCTAGTGGTTCAAACTCCAATGCTCCCAAGCAAAACCGTTTCTATGCTTTCCAAAACTGAGGTGAACAAGAGAGTTCTCCGGACGTGGTCACCGGTATGTTAAAAGTTTTCCAAATAGATGTGTATACTTTGTTATACCTCGGTGGTACTTTGTCTTTTGTGATGCCATATGTGGCAATGATATTTGATATGCTCCCCGATGTGTTGCTAGAACTTTTTTCTGTCTCTACTCCTGTTGGTGATTCTGTGGTGGGTAACAGGGTTTATAGAAGATGCCCCATTTCCCTATCCCATAGAGTTACTCTTGTTGATTTGGTAGAGCTTGACATGTTAGATTTTGATCTTATACTTGATATGGATTGGCTGCACTCTTGTAATGCTTCGATCGATTGTAGAACTCGGGTAGTCAAGTTTCAGTTTCCGAATGAACCTATCCTTGAGTGGAAGGGGGGAAATTCTGTGCCTAAGGGTCAGTTTGTCTCATGTTTGAAGGCTAGAGAGATGATCTCCAAGGGTTGCATTTAACATATTGTTAGGGTGAGGGATGTAGATTCTGAGACCCCTACTCTTGAGTCGGTCCCCGTAGTAAATGAGTTTTTGGAAGTGTTTCCAGATGATCTACCTGGTATTCCTCCCGAGCAGGAAATAGACTTCAGTATTGACCTTCTCCCGGATATGTAACCTATCTCAATTCCGCCCTATAGAATGGCCCCAGTCGAGTTAAAAGAGTTGAAGGAACAGTTAAAGGACTTGCTGGATACAGGCTTTATTCGTCCAAGTATTTCACCATGGGGTGCTCCAGTGTTGTTTGTTAGAAAGAAAGATGGGTCTCTTCATATGTGCATAGATTATCGTCAATTGAACAAAATGACCATTAGGAACAATTATCCTCTTCCAAGGATAGATGATTTGTTTGATCAATTGCAAGGGGTAAGTTATTTCTCAAAAATTGACCTTAGGTCGGGTTATCACCAATTAAGGGTGAGGGGTGAGGACATTCCAAAGACGGCTTTTAGAACCCTGTATGGTCACTATGAGTTTGTAGTAATGTCCTTTGGCTTGACTAACACTTCGACGACGTTCATGGATTTGATTAATAGAGTATTCTGACAATATCTTGATATCTTTGTGATTGAGTTCATTGATGACATCTTGATCTATTCGAGGAGTGAGAATGAACATGTGGACCTTTTGAGAATTGTATTGCAAGTCCTTAAGGACCATCAACTTTTCGCAAAGTTTAGTAAGTGTGAATTTTTGTTAAGGTCCGTGGCTTTCCTTGGCCATATTGTGTCTAGTAGGGGTATTGAGGTGGATCCCAAGAAGACGGATGCGGTCAAGAGTTGGCCAAGACCTCTAACTCCTTCGAACATTAGAAGCTTTTTGGGTTTGGCCGGTTATTATAGAAGATTTGTTGAGGGTTTTTCTTCCATTGCCTCTCCGATGAAAGCTTTGACTCAAAAGAAGGCAAAGTTCATTTGGTCAGAAGCTTGTGAGAAATGTTTCCAAGAGTTGAAAGATAGGCTTACTTCCGCTCCGGTGTTGACCTTACCGAAAGGTACAGATGGATTTGTGGTGTATTTTGATGCCTCTAGAGTTGGGTTGGGATGTGTGCTTATGCAATATGGTAAGGTGATTGCCTATGCTTCAAGGAAACTTAAAGTCCATGAGAAGAATTATCCTACCCATGACCTTGAGTTAGCGGCAGTTGTTTTTGCCTTAAAGATATGGAGGCATTATCTATATATATGGGGTTCATGTTGATGTGTTCACCGATCACAAGAGTTTTCAATATGTGTTTAGTAAAAAATATTTGAATCTTCCCCAAAGAAGGTGGCTTGAATTATTGAAAGATTATGACATGAGTGTTCTTTATCACCCCGGCAAGGCCAATGTGGTAGCGGATGCTCTTAGTAGGTTGTCTATTGGAATTGTTGCTCATGTGGATGATGATAAGAAATAATTGGTTCGGGATGTTCATAGGTTGGCTCGGTTAGGTGTTCAATTAGTGGATTCCGCCAAGGGTGGTGTCATGGTCCATAATGGTTCCGAATCCTCCTTTGTAATGGATGTGAAGTCTAAGCAAGGCCTTGTACCTATTTTGGTTGAATTGAAAGAGGTGGTACTTAAGAAATCCGTTGAGGCTTTATCCCAAGGGGGAGATGATGTACTTAGATACCAAGGCCGTTTATGTGTTCCTAATGTTGATGATTTGAGAGAGCTAATCTTGTCCGAAGCTCATAGTTGCCGATATTCTATTCACCCAGGATCCACCAAGATATACCGTGACTTGCGGGAAGTCTATTGGTGGAATGGGATGAAGAAAGATATCGCGGAGTTTGTGGCTAAGTGCCCCAACTGTCAACAAGTTAAGGTTAAGCATCAAAGACCGGGAGGCTTATCCCAAGATATAGGTATTCCCACTTGGATGTGGGAGGAGATAAATATGGACTTTATTATGGGTTTTCCCCGTACCCGAAGACAAGATGACTCTATTTGGGTTATTGTAGATCGAATGACAAAATCGACTTACTTTATTCCCGTCAAGGTTTCCTCTTCGGCGGAAGACTATGCCAAATTGTACATAAGACAAATGGTGAAGTTGCATGGAGTGCCATTATACATTATTTCCGATCGTGGCCCTCAATTCACTTCTCACTTTTGGAGATTTTTTCTAAAGGGCCTAGGCACCAAGGTTAAGCTTAGTTTGGATTTTCATCCCCAAACCGATGGGCAAGCGGAGCGCACCATCCAAACTTTAGAAGATATTTTAAGGGCTTGTGTGATTGATTTTAAGGGTAATTGGGATGACCATTTGCCATTTGTAGAGTTTGCCTACAACAATAGCTATCACTCAAGTATTGGTATAGCTCCATTTGAGGCCTTGTATGGTAGGGGGTGTAGATCTCTTATAGGTTGGTTCGAGGTGGGGGAAATGGCTTTGATAGGTCCCGAGTTGTTTTTAGATGCCATTGAGAAAATCTGACTCATTAGAGATAGATTGAGAATGGCTCAAACTCGGAAAAAGTCTTACGCCTATGTGAGGAGGAGGGACCTAGGATTTGAGGTTAATGGTTGGGTCTATTTGAAAATATCACCCATGAAGGGTGTGATGAGATTTGGCAAGAAGGGGAACCTTAGTGCCCGGTATGTAGGCCCTTACCAAATTTTGAGGCGTATTGATAAACTTGCCTATGAGTTAAATTTGCCAAGTGATTTGGCTTCAGTGCATCCGGTATTTCATGTTTCCATGCTCAAGAAGTGTGTTGGAGATCCGGCATCCATTATTCCGGTTAGATGGGTTGGGGTTGACGAAAGTCTTTCATATGAGGAAGTTCCAGTGGAGATTCTAGACCGGTAAGTTAAGAGGTTGAGAAACAAGGAAATATCTTCCATGAGTATTTTATGGAGGAATCATCTAGTTGAGGGTGCTACTTGGGAGGCCAAGGCCGATATGAAGTCCTGCTATCCTCATATTTTTCTTGCTACTCGTACCCTAGCTTGAGGTAAGTAGGTCCTCTTGAGTTTTCCTTGTTTTGGGAGTCATGTGTGTTATTTGAGTTTTCCATGATTTCCCTATTTATGCATGTTCTTGAGAAATTCATGTTTAGTAAGAAAATGAGGTTTCATGATTGATTTTCCTCATGTTGATGTGCATTGATTAAGAAGTTACTTATATGCTTCATGAGATAACTTGTTGAACATGCTTTAGTTGTGCTTTTTGAAAGTATATTGCATAAGGGCTCCATGAGATTGTGTTGATCATGCTTTTAGTTGGAGAAGGTAGTTCCTCCCATGAATATGAGAAATGTTGAGATTTCATGCATAATGGGTTGGTAGATGTAGTTCCTACTTCCTTGTGATGCATTGAGTATGTTTGAGTTTGAGTTGATGTTACCTCCTTTGAATTGTGCATTATTTTGATGTTGCATGCATGATGGACTGCTAGTCTTGAGTCTTTACTTCTGTAAGGTGTCTAAATCGTCATTCGAGGATGAATGTTCCCAAGGGGGAGATATTGTAACACCCCATAAATTAGTAGGCTAAACTAGAGCTTAACGTGAGGGTTAGAGTCATAGATGTAACTCCCCGTACTTAAAATAAAGGTTTTCGTGTTAGAACGTCAAGGTATCAACCCCTCAAGGACCAACCATGGGCCCTTGAGGAGGACCCTTAGAGGCTGCCTGGGCAGTGACCAACAGAAGGACCCACGCCACATTGGTGGGGGAGTCGTGGGTCAAAACCCAGGTTGCCAACTCCCAGTAAACAAACCACGTTCACCAGCATGGACAGTGGGTCCAACCACAGCCCGTTGGCCTGGTCTTCTGGAGCGTAGCCTGGGGGCAGATTCAGGGGGTTAAGTTTAGGGGCACTTTGGGGTTTTCCGGTTTTAATTAATATTAAGTGGTGTCGTTTTACACTAATTTAGACCACCTATATAAGGATTTTAGACCCCTAAATTAAGTCATTCACCTCATTATTTCTAAAACCCAAAACTATTCCAAAAACTTTATCCTCTCCAAAAATTCTCTCTCTAGAACTCAATGAAAAAGAAGAAGGAAGTTGGACCTAGGTTTTCAAGAATCAAGGTTTCTCACATCTTTCTTTGGGCATTGTTGAGTAAGGTATGGTAGTCCTTCATCCATGTATAGCCTTCATCCATGGAGTCCCTTCAAACTCCAATTTCAAAACTAGAAATTCCCCAAAAGTTAGGGTTTGATTCAAAACTCATGGATTCCTTTCAAAGTCTTTTATACTGATTGAATTATGCTATATTATGTATAAAATGATTATTTCCTATTGTCTTATGTTGAATTCCCTAAGAATTAATGGAATCCCCCGAGTTTCCCCATTTTGATCTTGTAATGTGGGTATTGATTGATGAAAGGAGAATATTATAGAATTATGCATGTAGTGATTATGTTACTTGAATTATAATTATATCCATGTCTGATGTAGTGAATTCTAGATGTGTTGATTGAATATGATCTTTGATCCTTTAAGGGCAAGGAACGCGAATTATACATGATTATGAGATTTATGTATATTCTTTAAGAACACTTTGAGAGTAAAGTGATTATGATTATGAAGTAATTGATGTGTTGTTGAAAGAATGCATGAATATGATATGATGCGAAAGGTTTTCTCACAATATGATGATTCTAAGGTTGAAAGATTTTCTCACCTATATGGATCCAGGAGCTATCCTATGAATTATGTTGGATGGAGTGCCAAGACATTCCTTCCATGATTATGAGTTAAGTCAAGACTTAATATGTACTCCGTGGAAATAAATGCTTACACCGAGTGGATATTGACATGAGATGGGAGCCCTCACGTTAGTTGAGCCCGGGTTTCTAGGAACAATCTCTTGGGATGAAAGCCCTAACTATAGTAGAGGCCGGGATTCTAGTAACAATCCCCTTATCCCATAAACTATGTTCTCCCATAGGTTATTAGCTAGTGGATCTACCTAGGCTAAATGTATGGTTCTACCTTAGGCAAGTAGAACACCCCTTTTTGGTGTTGGTACTGCCAGGGGATCATGTATAACTCACTTGATCTCATGTCAGTTAAGGCTAGTTCCCACAACAACAAATAAAAATAGGAATATGAGTTATGAACTATGGTTACTCAATAATCTTTGTATATGAGTTCTCAAAGGCTTTTATGATGATTATGACTATGTTGATTATGTTTATGACTTATGCCTTTCCACTATGACTATGATGATGTTTAAACTCAGTAAATTTCATACATTCAAATGAAATGTCCCTTTTAGCATGTTTTCAAATATTTTTATGCATGACTATCATATTTAGTTCATCTTTGTACTAACACCTACTTTTCCTACATTTTTCCCAAGTGTAGGGTCCGGTTCTGAAGGTGATCACCGTAGTGGCTAAAGCTTGTATTTGCTTATTCTCCTAGCTTGTTGGTGAATCCTCATTATTCGAGGATGGATGTTGTCTCATTGTAGTTTCATTTCTTGTATTTCCGTTTTGGACAATGTTGTATGGGATGTGTCCCTTTTCATTCAAGACATTGTAATTGATGGCTATGTTGAGACTTAGAGTCTAGAATTCCGCTTTTATTTTATGAAAATTTTAAACTAGAAATGTGTTTTTACTCTTATTGTTCTATTGATTATGTTATGATATGCTAAGTGGATTGTATGGAGTCCTTCGGTGTTCTATACGCCATGTTACATCTAGGGGGTACCCCTGGGTCGTGACATTTTCGGTATGGGGTAGACATAAGATTCCATGTTATAGCTCACATGGTCTCATGTTTGTTAAGGCTATTTCCCATAACAAGATTAATAAAGATCTAAAACATGCTTAAAGAAGTATCTTGTAGTGTTCAAAGGTTTGAAAAATGATGCTAGCGTGCATTGAAGATGATGTTATGATTTATGTTTTCCAACTCTCTCATATGATGTTTTAACTAAGCCAATTGTATGTTATGAAATGAAATGTTCCTTTTAACATGATTTATATTTTTTATGCATGGCTATCATACTTGGTACATTGTTTTGTACTAACGCAAACTCTTGCCTACATTTTTCCCAAATGTAGGGTCCAACAGTCAGGGTCGACAGTTTTGTGGCTAAATCTTAGATTTGATTGTTTCCCAAGCTTGGTGAGTCCTCATTGTTTTAGGATGGACTTTATATGTTTAGTTTCATTCTTGTATTTCACTTTTGAACATGATGTATGGGCTAGGCCCAATTTCATTCGATTGTATTAGATGGCTACGATGAGACATGAGTTTAGACTTCCGCTTTACTTTTATAAAATGATTTAGACTTGCACTATTGTTTTACTCTTATTGTTTATTTCTTATGTTATGAGAGCTAAGTGGCTTGTTTGGAGTCCTTCGGGGTTCTATAGGCCATGTTACATCTAGGGGGTACCCCTGGTTGTGACAAACTTGGTAATCGGAGCACAAGGTTTATAATGGTCCTAGGATGTCTCATAAGCCACGTCTAGTAGAGTCTTGTTCATGAGTGTGAAGTGCGCCACATTTATGAATGAGAGGCTATAAGATGAGTAGGAAACTTCACTTCTTTCATTATTCTTAAGTCGTGCGATAGAGTTTAATGCTATAAAGTCTCTCTCCTAATCCTTATCCTATGTTCTTCATGATATGGCTACCTGAAGAGCTTATGCTAGAAGAAATATGAGGGAGAATGAGGAAAAAGAAGCTCCTCCCCAAGCTCCTCAACTTCCGTTCGATCCTTTGGCCGAACAAGTGTCCAATGCGAAGTTTATGGCCGCTTTCCAAGTGTTAGCTCAAGCGGTGATAGCCCAAACAAATAGGGAGGTTGCAGTTCCCGTGAACCCAAATGTGAATTCGGCGGCTTCAAGAGTGAGGGACTTCACAAGGATGAACCCTTCGGAGTTTCATGGTTCCAAAGTTGAGGAAGATCCTCAAGAGTTTATCGATGAGGTCTATAAGGTTTTGATGATCATGGGAGTTACGCCGGTGGAAAAACTGTAATTGGCCGCATATCAACTAAAGGTAATGGCTCAAATATGGTGTAATCAATAGAAAGAAGGGAGACCGAAAGATGCGGGTCCTCTTGATTAGGAGAAGTTCAAATTCGCTTTTCTTGATAGATTATTTCCCCTAGAGATGAGGAAAGCCAAGGTGCTCCATTTCATTAACCTACGGCAAGGGAGTATGAGTGTGAGGGAGTATGCTCTAAAGTTTACCCAATTGTCGAAATATGCTCCAACAATGGTCGGGGATTCAAGGGCTAGAATGAGTAAGTTCATTTCAGGTGTGTCTGAAATAGTAGTCAAAGAATACCGAACCGCCATGCTCATTTATGAAATGGACATCTCTAGTCTCATGGTGCATGCACAAAAAATTTAGGAGGAAATTCTCAAGGAAAAGTCTAGAGAGGTAAAAAGGGCTAAAACCGATTATGGTAACTTTTCTCAAACAAGGTCCGATTGACAAGGTCGTCCTACATTCAGAAAAAAGTTTTTCGGCCGAGATTCTTATAATACTCCTCCAAATTTGAACCAAGATAGGGTGTCTAACCCTAAGCCTCAAGAAGGTAATGATAGTGGATCTTCAATGCCTAGGCCAAATTGAACTAAATGTCGGAGGAAGAACGAGGGTAAGTGCATAGCTGGCACAGATGATTGTGGAAAAAGTTGTCACAAAATGAGGGATTGCCTTATGATTAAGACTCAAGGAAGAGATGGCATGCAAGCTACTAATAGTGGTGCGGGTTCCAGTGCTCCTAGGAAAAATCGCTTTTATGCTCTTCAGACTAGAGGTGACCAAGAGAGTTCTCCGGATGTGGTTACCGGTATGTTGAATGTTTTCGAACTTGATGTATATGCTTCACTTGATCCCGGTGCTACTTTGTCTTTTGTGATGCCTTATGTGGCAATGAGATTTGATGTGCTCCCCGATGTATTGTTAGAACCTTTTTCTGTCTCTATAGCTATTGGTGATTCTGTGGTGGCTAAGAGGGTCTATAGAAAGTGTCCTATTTCCTTGTCCCATAGAGTTACTCTTGTTGACTTGGTCAAACTTGATATGTTAGACTTTGATGTTTTTTTGGGAATGGATTGGCTGCACTCTTGTTATGCTTCTATTGATTGTAGAACTCGTGTAGTAAAGTTTCAGTTTCCAAATGAGCCTTTCCTAGAGTGCAAGGGGGTAAATTTTATGCCTAAGGGTCAATTTGTCTCTTGTCTTAAAGCTATAAAGATGATAGCTAACTGTTGCATTTACTACTTAGTAGGGGTGAGGGATGTAGATTCTGAAACCCCTTATCTTGAGTCGGTCCCCGTTGTAAATGAATTTTTGGAAGTATTCCCAGTTGATCTATCCGGTATTCCTCCTGAGGGGGAAATAGACTTCGGTATCAAACTTCTCCCAGATACGCAACCTATCTCTATTCCTCTTTACCGTATGGCTCCGGCAGAACTTAAGGAGTTGAAAGAAAAGTTGAAAGACTTGTTAGATAAGGTCTTCATCAGACTGAGTATCTCTCCATGGGGTGCTCCGGTTTTGTTCGTTAGAAAGAAGGATGGTTCTCTTCGTATGTGTATTGACTATCATCAATTGAACAGGGTGACTATTAAGAACAAGTATCCTCTTTCGAGGATAGATGATTTGTTTGACCAACTTCAAGGGGCAAGTTATTTCTCTAAGATTGATCTTCGATCCGGTTATCACCAATTGAGGGTGAGAGAGGATGACATTTCGAAGATGACTTTTCAAACTCGGTATAGTCATTATGAGTTTTTGGTGATGTCGTTTGGGTTGACTAATGCTCCGGCGGCGTTGATGGATTTAATGAATAGGTTGTTTAGATAATACCTCGACATGTTTGTGATTGTGTTCATTGATGATATTTTTATCTACTAAAGGAGTGAGGATGAACATATTGATCATTTGAAGATCGTGTTGCAAATTCATACGGACCAACGACTTTTTGCAAAATTTAGCAAATGTGAATTTTGGTTAAGGTATGTAGCCTTCCTCGGTCATATTGTTTTAAGCAAGGGTATTGAGGTTGATCCTAAGAAGACAGATGCGGTCAAGAGTTGGCCTGGACTTCTAAATCCTTCAGATATTAGAAGTTTCTTGGGTTTATCCGGTTATTATAGAAGATTTGTTGAGGGGTTTTCTTCCATTGCCTCTCCCTTGATGACTTTGACTCAAAAGAAGGCTAAGTTCATATGGACCGAGATGTGTGAAAAGAGTTTTCATGAGTTGAAAGATAGACTTAGTTTCGCTCCAGTGTTGACCTTACCGGAAGGGACAGATGGTTTTGTGGTTTATTGTGATGCCTCAAGAATTGGGTTAGGGTGTGTGCTCATGAAAAATGGCAAAGTGATTGCCTATGCCTCAAGGCAACCTAATGTTCATGAAAAGAATTATCATACCCATGACCTTGAACTAGCGGCAGTTGTTTTTGCCTTCAAAATTTGGAGACATTATTTGTATGGAGTACATGTGGATTTGTTTACCGACAACAAAAGTTTACAATATATGTTCAATCAAAAGGATTTGAATCTTCGCCAAAGGAGGTGTCTTGAGTTATTTAAAGACTATGACATGAGTGTTCTTTATCACCCCGGTAAAGCTAATGTAGTGGCAGATGCTCTTAGTCGGTTGTCCCTGGGTAGTGTGGCTCATATTGAAGAATAAAAGAAAGAGTTGGTTCGAGATGTTCATAGATTAGCTCGATTAGGTGTTCAATTGGTGGACTCCACAAAGGGTGGTATTATGGTTCACAATGAGTCTCAATCGTCTTTTATAGCGGATGTGAAAGCTAAATAAGGTCTTGATCCAATATTGGTATAATTGCAAGAGGCGGTACTTAAGAAATCCGTAGAGGCTTTCCCCCAAGGGGAAGATGGGTACTTAGATACCAAGGTCGATTATGTGTTCCAAATGTTGATAACATGAGGGAACGAATTTTGAAAGAAGCCCATGGTTCGCGGTATTCCATTTACCGGGGAGCCACCAAGATGTACCGTGATTTACATGAAGTCTGTTGGTGGAATGGGATGAAGAAGGACATTGCAGGATTTGTGGCTAAATGTCCGAATTGCCAACAAGTTAAGGTTGAGCATCAGAAACCGGGAGGTTTGTCCCATGATATTAGCATCCCTACTTGGAAGTGGGAAGACTTGAATATGGACTTTATTATCGTTTTGCCTCGCACTCGGCGACAACATGACTCTATTTGGGTGATAGTAGATCGGATGATGAAATCGGCTCATTTTCTTCCGTTTAAGGTTTTTTATTCAGCGGAGGACTATGCCAAGTTATACTTGAGAGAAATGGTGAGGTTGCATGGAGTGCCCTTATCCATTATGTCCGATTGTGGTACCCAATTCACATCTAAGTTTTGGAAGTCTTTCCGAAAGAGGCTTGGCACTAAGGTTAAGCTTAGCACAACTTTTCATCCCCAACCTGATGGGCAAGCAGAGCGTGCCATTCAGACTTTGGAAGATATGTTAAGAGCTTGTGTGATTGATTTTAAGGGTGATTGGGATGACCATTTGCCATTGCTTGAGTTTGCCAATAATAATAGTTATCACTCGAGTATTAACATGGCTCCTTTTGAGACCCTATATGGTAGGCGGTGTAGATCTCCCATAGGATGGTTTGAGGTGGGTGAAGTTGCCCTAATAGGTCCTGAGCTAGTTCATGAGGCTATTGAGAAAGTTTGTTTCATTAGAAAGAGGTTGAGAAGGGCTCAAAGTCGGCAAAAGTCATATGCCGATGTGAGGAGAAGGGATCTTGAGTTTGATGTGCACGATTGGATTTACTTGAAAATCTCAACCATGAAGAGTGTGGTGAGGTTTGGCAAGAAGGAAAAGCTTAGTGCCCGGTATGTAGGCCCATATCAGATTTTGAGGCATGTTGATAAGGTTTCTTATGAGTTAGATTTGCCAAATGAGTTAACAACGGTGCATCCGGTTATGTGTTGGTGATCCGACATCTATAGTTTTCTTAGAAGGATTGGGAGTTGATGAGAATCTTTCTTTTGAGGAAGTTCCAGTTGAGATTTTAGACCGGCAAGTCAAGAAGTTGAGGAGTAAAGAGGTAGCTTCCGTGAAAGTCTTGTGGAGGAACAAATTAGTTGAGATTGCTACTTGGGAGTCCGAGGAAAATATGATATCCCGATATCCTCATATTTTTCCTTATACTCCTATTCTCGCTTGAGGTAATGAGTCTCCTCTTGAGTTGTCCCTGTTTTGGGAAGTCATGTGTTTTTATGTGTTTCCATGATTTCCTTATGTTATGCATGTTCATGAAAAAGTGTGTTTTGAAAGAATATGAGTTTATATGCTTTATTTTCCTCATGTTGTTGTGCATTGAGTATGAGTTGCCTTTAGACTTCATGAGTTTAATTGATGAACATGCTTTAGATATACTTTAGAGATTGAATTGCATATGAGCTCCGTGAGATTGTGTCGAGCATGCTTTTAGCTTGGAGAAGGTAGTTCCTCCTTGAACATGAGAAAGTTTGAAAATTTGTGCATTTTGGGTTGTTAGATGTAGTTCCTACTTCCTTGTAATTCATTTGAGTTTGTTGAGCTTGGAGTTGATGTTTTCTCCTTATTATGTGCATTGCATGCATAATGGGTTGATGCAGTTAGTTTCACCCTTTTTGATGTTTTGAGAACGTTCTAACTTGGAGTCAATAGTTCCTCCTTGGTTTCATGCATTGCATTGATAGGTTGGGTTGTTAGTTCCTCTCCTATGCTTTTAGAACGAGTTTGAATCTCATTTGAGGACGAATGGTCCCAAGGGGGAGATATTGTAACACCCCGTATTCGAAAAGAGGCCAAATAGAAGTTTCAGAAATTTGCAGGTCTTGCAGGTGCAAACCCACGCTGGCCATCCACGACCCGTGGATGGGACCACGAACCGTAGGTGTGGTCCGTGGTTGACACACTAGCACTGCCCATAAAAGGGTCAGAACCACGGCTAGAACAACGGACCGTTGGTGGAACCACGGTCCGTTGTTGTGGCCCGTGTTCCTAGACCTTTGAAGTTGAGTTTCTAACCACGCACGACGGACGTGCAAGACTGTCCTTCATCCTAACCACGGTCCGTCGGTGGTGGTGTCGTGGGTCAAGGGCTGGCAGTTATTTTTAGGGTTAGTTGGGTATTTTCCTAATTAATTAGTTTCAATACTATGTCGTTTTGGCTACATTTAGCAACCCTATATAAACCTTTTTAACCCCAAATTCACCCCATTTACTTCATTCTTCTAAATTCACAAAAGAATCCCAAATTCTCTCAAATATTCTGTCTCTAGAAGCTTGAAGAACGAGAAGGAGGAATAACCTAGGGTTTTCAAGCTAAGGGTTCAATTACACCATTGAATGTTAGAAATTGGAGTTAAGGTATGATAGTTTTTATCATGGATTCCTTTCATCCATGGAGTTCCCAAATTCCTCTATTTCAAATGGTAGAATTCCTCAATTTAGTTAGGGTTTCTTCAATTAGCATGGGTTACATTCATTATTGATTTAAATGAGTTAATTATGATCTTCTATGCATGAATTGATGAATTTTAATGCTTTTATGATGAATTCCCCGATGAACCCATGTGATCCCTATGTTTTCAAGTTATGAACTATATGTTGAGGGATTATGATCTTCAAAGATTTTTATGAAATTGAGCATGTATTACTAGTTTTACATGTATTTATGATGAAATTCATATCTAACTCATGTTTTCCATGAGTTTACGATTGCAATTGGGGTTTGACCTCAAGGAGGTAAATTATGGACTTATGCATTGTTTATAAATCTATGCAAATGTTTTAAGGGTGCTTTGAGAGTAAAGTACTAATGATGATTATGTTGTGTTGTAAAAGGAAATTCTCACTAAAACACATACTAGCATGATGTGAAAGGTTTTCTCACATAAAAAGGATTCTTAGTTTGAAAGGCTTTCTCACCTAAATGAATCAAGAGTAAGAGATCTCCTAATTAACTATCTTGGAATAGTTGTCGAAGGGAACCTTTTCATGAGTAATGAATTCAAGTAAGAAATGACTATTCCGTGGGAATTTATTCTTAGCACCGAGTGGATATTTAATATGAGATTGAAGGTCTCACGTTAGTAGAGTCCGGGTTTCCAAAGTAATCTCATGGGGTGGAAGCTCTCACGTCAGTTGAGTCCGGGTTTCTAGTAGCAATCCCCTTATCCCATAAACTATGTGCCCCCAAAGGTTGATTATCTAGTGAATCCACTTAAGCTAGAAGTTCAATGTTCCACCTTAGGCAAGTAAAACACCTCTTTTTGGTGTGGGGTAGACACCAGATTCCATGTTTTAGCTCACATGGTCTCATGTCGGTTAAGGCTATTTCCCACAACAAGATTAATAATGAACTAAGACATGCTTAAAGAAGTATCTTGTAGTGTTCAAAGATTTTAAAGATGATGCTAGCTTGCATTTAAGATGATGTTATGATTTATGTTTTCCAACTCTCTCATATGAAGTTTTAACTTAGCCAATTGCATGTTATGAAATGAAATGTCCCTTTTAGCATGATTTAAATATTTTATGCATGGCTATCATACTTGGTACATTGTTTTGTACTAACGCATACTCTTGCCTACATTTTTCTCAAATGTAGGGTCCGACAGTCAGGGTCGCCAGTTTTGTGGCTAGAGCTTGGATTAGATTATTTCCCGAGCTTGGTGAGTCCTCATGGTTTGAGGACAGACTTACTATGTTTAGTTTCTTTCTTGTATTTCACTTTTGAACATGATGTATGGGCTAGGACAATTTTATTCGATTGTATTAGATGGCTATGATGAGACATGAGTTTAGACTTCCGCTTTACTTTTATAAAATGATTTAGACTTGGACTATTGTTTTACTCTTATTATTCTATTTCTTATGTTATGAGAGCTAAGTGGCTTGTCTGCAGTCCTTCGGGGTTTTATAAGCTTTGTAACATACATCTAGGGGGTACCCCTAGGTCGTGACAACCCCCTAGATGTATCATGGCATACAAGACCCCGATAATAGAAAATCAGTAAGATTTAAAACATTTTCAACAATTCTAAAATTTCATAAAATGAAGCGGAAGTCTTATACTATTGTCTCAAAACCATCTAATACAATAGAATCTTGAGACACGGCCCATACAATAATGTTCAAAACTAGAAATGAAATGAACATAAGAGAAATGGTGGCCAAATCCTCGAAAGCTATGAGGACTCACCAATCTTCAACTTTGCCTCTACTATAGATCCTAGCTACAGGGATGAGAGTCGGGAACGCCGAACCCTACATTTGGATAAGAAATGTAGGCAAGAGTATGTGTTAGTACAAGAATGTACTAAATATTATAACCTGCACAAACATCACCATAAAGATAGGAGTTAGACCATCTAAGTCATAAGCATAATCAATGGACCTAATAGATCATATCAACATATAAGGAACACTTCTTGAAGTAACCTTAACTCATACTTAAATCAAGACATGGGTAATCCTACACTAGTCTTACTCATCATGGAAGGCAAACTCAAGCAACAATCCAATCTCATCAACTAACATAACACAGTCTCGCTTATCTTTTATAGACACGGGGAATCGCCTCTTGCCTTACTATAAAGGAACATGGGTAGTCGCCTCTAGCCCTTCTTACTTTGGGATCATGGGTACTCGCCTCTCGTCCAACCTACTTTAGGATCAATGGTACTCGCCTCTTATCCAACATCATGTGCCATGGGTATTCACCTCTTATCTTTTTATAAAGGGTCATGGGTACTCGCCTCTTGTCCAATTCACATTGTAGGAACATGGGTAGTCGCCTCTTGTTCAACTTCAAGGAATAAGGGTAATCTCCTCTTATTCTATTCTAAGGAATATGTGTAATCGCCTCATATCCTTCTCATTTAGAGGTCATGGGTAATCGCCTCTAGCCTCATCAATTTCATAGTCTTTAGCTTAGATTCATTTTAGGTGAGCAATTCTTTCAACCTAGAATCATTCAATATGAGAAAGCCTTTCACATTCATACATAAGAAATTCAAGTGGGAAACTATCCCTTCCACAACAATTACATCAATAATCAACAATTCATAACATATGTTTCACTGTCAAAGCAATGCCTATCATAATCATCATATATGCTTCACTGTCAAAATAATTCATATTATAATCATCACCATATGCTTCAATCTTAAAGCAATTTATATCATAATCGTCATATATGCTTCAATTACAAAGAAATTCATAATGTCCCTTATTTATCCTATTAGCATAAACCTAAATCCAAAAAATTTCTATAACACCTCGGAATCTAGTAGTCTAAGCTAGTAGCTAAGTAAGAGGTCATAAGCCAAGGAATTGGCTAGGGCAACCTTCATGAGAACCCATACAGCTCGTGAAGGGTTCCACGAGATGTGGTGCTGCCCGTGGTGGCTCACAGTGAGAAACCAAGTGGAGATCACCTCCCACAACCACCAAGACGGCTTGTGGTAGGGACCACGGGTCGTGGTGATGGGCGTGAAGAGCTATGTAGTAAGCTCCTAAAGACTTCCCATAAGTGAGACCCTCCCACGAGCCACTCGACATCGCGTAAAGGCCACTAAGGACCGTGGAGAGGGTCGTGGAGGAAGTTAAGCTTAAATGTGGCAAAGCCAAGCCACTGGTCAAGGACCACAGCTTCCACTACAGGCCGTATGGTCCTTGACGGGCCGTGGTGCCCCTCGTGAAGGTGGTGCATCAGTTTTAAGTTCAGTGGTTTATGGGTCTTTTCCAGATTTAAGTGAATTCAAGTTATGTCATTTTACCCAAGTCTAGGACCCCTATATAGGTTATTTTAATCCCAAAACTCATTTATTCAAGTCATTATTCTCAAAACCCAAAAAAAATCCAAAGTTCTTCCTCTCTAAATATTTCTCTCTCTAGAACTTAAATAAGAAGAAAGGTAAAGCTAGGGCTCAAGGTCAAGCCTCCATTCTCAATTTCTTGTGGGCTTTGTTAACAAGGTATGATAGCTTTATTCATCCATGGAGCCCCTAAGTTTTCCCCAATTAAAAGGGTAGAATTCTCCAATTTGAGTTAGGGTTTTCTTCTATGTTTTGGGTATTGATGAATGTTGATCCAATTGATTGAGTAATGATTGTTTATGCATGAATTGAGTGGAATACATGTTTTAGGATGAATTTATATGTACCCATGCTTAACCCATGTTTCTAAGCTGAATTGATATAAATGGGTTTTGATCCATGAAAGGGAAAATTCTGGATTTAGGTGTATTCTTATAGGATAAATAAGGTACATTATGAATTGATTTGAGAGTGAAACATATATGATGATTATGTTATAGATTTCTTTTTGAGGGAAGCATATATAATGAATTACTGAATATTGATGTGATTGTTGTGCAAGGGATAGTTCCCACTTGAATTGCTTACGTATGAATGTGAAAGGTTTTTTCACATTGAAATGATTCTAGGTTGAAAATATTGCTCACCTAAAATGAATCTAAGCTAAAGTCTAAGAAATTGATGAGGGTAGAAGCGATTACCTATGACCTGTAAATGAGAAAGATATGAGGTGATTACCCATATTCCTTAGAATAGGATAAGAGGCGATTACCCTTATTACTTAAAGTTGAACAAGAGGCGACTCCCCACTTTTCTATAATGATGTTTGATATGGAGGAGATTACCCATGATCCCTTATAGAAATACATGGAGGGGAGTACCCGTATCATATAATGTCAGACATGGAGATGAGTACCCGTGATCCTAAGGCATGTTTGACATGGAGGAAAGTACCCATGATCCATTATGTAAGGCAAAAGGTGATTAACCATGAGCCTTTATAGGAAGGCAAGACGCAATTCCCAATGTCTATAAAAGATAAGCTAAATATATATGATAGGTGATGACCTTGGATTGTTGCTTGAATTTCCTTCTATGATGAGTAAGACTTGTGGAGGATTACCCATGTCTTGGCTAACTACAAACTGAGGTTATCAATCTCCGACAAGGGAACATGAGTGTGAAAGAATACATTTTGAGGTTCACTCAATTGTCAAGGTATGCTCCTTTTATAGTTGTCGACTCTAGGGCAAGGATGAGCAAGTTCGTTTCGGATGTGTCCGAATTGGTGGTGAAAGAATGTCATACAACTATTCTTGTCCATGCCATGGATATCTCTCATCTCATGGTTCATGCCCAACAGATTGAAGAGGAGAAGCTTAAGGAAAGGTCTAGGGAGTCAAAGAGGGCTAGAACTGGGGATGGTAATTTCTCTCAGGCAAGGTCGGATGGACAGGGTCGTCCTAGGTATCGACAATGGTTTTTCGAGCAAGGTTCCTCCAATGATCCTAAGTTCAACAAAGATAGGGTGTCTAACCCTAAACCTCATGGAGGTGGTAGTGGGTCTTCATTGCCGAATTGTGTTAAGTGTGGAAGAAAGCCTGAAGGTAAATGTCTAGCAGTTTCCAATGCTTGTTTTGGTTGTGGTAAGATAAACCACAAGATAAGAGATTGTCCTTAAGTTGCTAAGAATGAGGGAGATAATCGTCGTAGGGCTCAACCCTATCCTTCATCTGATCCAAGTGGTTCAGGTTCTAATGCTTCCAAGAAAAATAGGTTTTATGCACAACAGACTCGTGGTGAACAAAAGGGTTCTCCTGATGTGGTTACTTGTATGTCGAAAATCTTTCAACTTGATGTTTATGCTTTAATTGATCTCGGTGCTTGATGAGTCTGGGATTTCGACTCATTTATGGCTTGATAATAATAGTTTTAGTGTCCTCATTGGCTATTTTGTGCTCTAAACTGATGCTTATGTGTTGTTTTGCATCTAGGGAGAATAAAGAGCAAGGCAAGGGCATTACCAGGCAAAAGAGAGTAGAAAAATTGAACCAGTAGAAGAAAAGCAAGGCTGATGTTCGCCAAGGCCACTCGGTGACTCGCTTAGTAGTCGTTAAGCTCACCTAAAGTTACAATGTGTCAGCCCTTGTACAAAGACAACTCGGTGGTGGAACGTACCCTTCGGTGACACGTCGATTGGATAGGCGAAAGAGTCTCAGCCCGCCTAAAGTTACAAAACAATTAGTGAAGATGCAAAAAAATTGGCGATGAGAAAGGACAATTGGCGCATCGCCAATCAGGTCAGCGAGCCCGACCTCGATCTCCTAAAATCACAGCACAGAAAGAGTGAAGACTCAAGCTAAAAAGGCGATGGAAAAGAAGCATTTGGTGAGTCACCGACCTAGTCGGCAACACTCGACTTATACCGCCGAATGACCCCGAAGGAAAAAATATGGGAACGTATAAATTGATTTTCAAAAAGAGAAAATAGGATCGTGAGACTGTTAGACTCTGGGTTTTTGATCAATACACTGGTTTTCTGAGTTTTTCAGTAGAATTTGAAGTTGGGTTTTGATTTTAAATTGATTTCAAGGATTCTAAAGACGGGAATTTCGCTACCCACCTTATGGAGAATATAGTTGGTAATATTTTTCTGCTTTTCACAATGTGTGGCTAAAACCCCCATTTTTGGGGGTGTGATTATGCGATTAATTTTCTCAATTAGTTTATAGGTTTTAGTAATTAAATATTTATTTGTTGTTTTGAAGTGGTTTCAATTGATAACCGAGTTTTAATTCATGAACTATAGCTACGAATGCACTTCTAGTCTAGCATTCTTTGCTTTCTTGAGAAAGAGGTTTTATAATTAAGGTTATCAATTTATGATTGTAGTGATTGGATTGTTGTGGTTTCAGCTCGAGAGAGTGAATCTTAGATTTGATCCTACCAATGTAGCTCGAGAGAGTAGATTAATTGAGGTTTTGGACTGTTCATAATTGTTGTGCTTGTCGAGGTTTGAGAGAACTCGCTTTGATCGTAATAGTTGATTTAGAGATGGATATTGCATCTAAAGTCTGGCCTCTCTACTAAGGTTCAAAATTTCCAGTAATTAATGATCACTCGTATAGCGAAATTAGAAATTAATCGATCACATCCTCAAGGATCCCTTTCTACTTGATTACTTCCCTGTTTTCATAGTTGTTAATTGACAATCTAATCCCCCCATTTGAGACTAGTTGTCTACCCGTTCAATTTACTTTAATGGTTTAGATAATTTTTATTCCTACAAATGATTAGAAAATATCTTTTGCTTCGTAATTGAATTATTTATCGTATCACTCCTTGTGGGATCGACCCCAACTCTTTGCTGAGTTTATACTAGATTGCGATCGCCTACACTTAGAATTGGATGAAGTGTAGTTGAGTATTATAAAAAATAGCGCCGCTGCCGGGGAGTGGTGTTTAGAATTATTTTAGTGAAGTTTAGCTGTGATCTAATCTTGTTTGTAGTTGAATCGACTTATTTTGTGTTGTTGTTGGCTGCTTATGAAGAGGTGACGAGATGAGTGTGCACATGAGTAACGCTTGTCAACTTGAACATCAAGATAAAATCGGTAACTTGAATGATGTCAATGAAGCTCAATTGGGTGGTGTAGGTGCTATTGGTTTACCTCCGGTCGTGGAAAATACGATTTTCCATGTGGCTAGAGCGATGTTGCAGGTATTTCAAATGAAGGTTTCATTTGAAGGGTTAACTCATGAGAATTCCTATGAGCATATCCAAAACTTCGTAGAGGTGTGTGGTCCATTTGTCTTAAAGAATTTCACACAAGAGTCGGTCAGACTTCGGTTGTTCCCATTCTCTCTAATGTGGAGGTAACAAAATGGTTGGCTGAGTTACCAAGAGATTCAATAACTTTGTGGGAAGAACTTACCGAGCTATTTTATGTCAAGTTTTTCCCTCCCTCGAGGATGATGAAGCTAAGGGATCATATTTAGAACTTTAAGCGGGTAGATGGGGAACCAATTCAAGAAACATGGTTGAGGTTTCAGAAGTTGTTGCTCAAGTGCCCAACTCATGGACTCCCGAGCAATGTGTTGCTACAATACTTCTATCAGAGTCTCGATTCAATAAACAAAGAGGTGGCTGACCAGCTTGTTCGAGAAGGAATCATGCAGCAACAATTTGCTATAGCATCCACTCTCCTCAACGAAATGACAAAGATTAATTGTAAGTGGTACACTAAGGAAGATTAGGTGTCTTCCTTGAATTTTAGGCTGACAAAAGAGCAGGTAGAAAAAAAACCAAGAACGAGACGACAAGATAGCCAAGATGATGTCCCAAATGGGGTTGCTAAATGAACAAGTGATGGGAGGTATTTCTGAAAATAATGAGGTGAAAAAAGTGTCAAGACTATAGGAGGATTCTCACTCAGGCTCTTTAAAATCGGGTGGGAATCAAGGTTGGAACACATTTATTGAATATGAATGGAGAGGTTACAATCGAGATTGTGCTGACCAACATGACTTTTGGTGGAGAGAAGACAATCATGATGTGTATCATGTTCAAATAGGTGACAACCCAAAATCTAGGGGATGTTCAGGGAGCCTTCAAGTGGATGAATTGTTATCGCGCATTCTAGATAAGGTTGAAGGTTCTGATGACATGCTTAAAGAAATGAAGGCTGATTTCTCATCCTTGAATAATAATGTTAACGTTCACGCAGATTCTATCAAGCAGCTGGAATGTCAAATGAGCCAACTATCAGCACAATTAGAACCCAAGCTATTTGGAAGGTGTGCAAATGATGATATGGCAAATTCAAAGGGTGATCATGACAAATGTTTGGCGGTTCTGACACGAAGTGGGAAAGTAGCAGGTGGTGATGTGAAGATGAATGATGGGGCAAACACTAGCGGAGAAGAGAAAGACACCATTGATGTAGAGATATCCGACCAAGCACCAGAGAATAGCATGCCCGAAGAGGAGGAACAAAACACAAGGAAAAACACCACCGAAGAGCTGCAAATAGCCAAAGAGGGGTCTACATCATCTCCAAAGTTGGTAAACCATTGCCCAAAATAAATCCCTCTTTTCCTCAATGGCTCAAAAAGCGGAATGAAGATGAAAAGTTCAAAAAATTTCTATCTGTGTTTAAGACACTTTCCATAAACCTTCCCTTAGTGGAAGCATTATTCGAGATGCCGGGATATGTGAAATTCATGAAGGAACTAGTCACTAAGAAAAGAAGTGTGGATTTCAAAATGATTGAAGTCTCTCACAATTGTAGTGCAGTTATTACTAGCGATATGATCACAAAAAAAGGATCCGGGAGCATTTACTATCCCATGTACCATTGGGATGCTTCAGTTTGCCAAGGCTTTGTACGGCTTAGGGGAGAGTAATAACTTGATGTCGTACGCCATCTTCAAGAAACTTGGGGTTGGTGAACCTAAATCCACCACAATGCGGCTTCTCATGGCTGACCGGTCCATTAAACATCCCATTGGAATACTTTATGATATCTCTGTGAAGGTGGATAGATTTATCTTTCCGGCTGACTTTGTTATTTTGGATTGGGAGTTTGATGCAGAGGTGTCTATTGTTATGGGTAGACCATTTTTAGCAACCGTAAGAGCCATTGTCGATGTTGAAAGAAGTGAGTTAAAGTTCTGGGTAAATGATGAGGAGGTTACATTCAATGTGTGCAAATCGATGAAGCAACCTAGTGACATTCATGCGGTTTCAACAATTGATGTGATTGATGAAACAGTGGCTAGTGTGAGTGAAATGTTGTGTATGGGTGAACCCCTTGCTGTTGTCCTTTCCGGATGAAACAGTGATGAGGGTAACCCAAGGCAACCCACCTTGGTATGCTGACTTTGCTAACTATGTAGTGTGTGGAATAATACCCGAGGGTCTGAACTTCTATCAATAAAAGCGATTCATGTTTGATGTAAAGAGGTATTTATGGGATGAACCATATCTATTCTGAGAATGCGCAGACCATATAATTCGACGATGCATCCCGAAAGAGGAAGTCAATGAAATTCTCAATACTTGCCAAGTTTCACCTTTTGGCGGACATCATAGCAGGGTTCGAACAGCTGCCAAAGTCATTCAAAGTGGCTACTATTGACCATCACTATACCAAGATGCACATTTCTTTGTCAAACAATGCATACAATGCCAAAAGCAAGGAGGGGTATCAAGAAACCATGAGCTACCACTTAATCCCATCCAAGAGGTTGAATTATTTGATGTTTGGGGAATCTTGCAAAAATTTCCACATCGTTTCACGACATTAAATAAGGCGCTTCTTGGGAGGCAACCTAAGATTTAGTTATTTTCGAATAATGTTTACTGAATTTGCAGGGATTGGTGATTGTGCAATGATAAAACCATTTCGGCGGTCGTAATTTGGTCCGCCTTTTGGGTCCCTCCTGAAGGGCCAGTGTTCTTAAAAGTTTGGCGAAGCTGTTAATCAATTTGGTGGTTCGCCGAATGGTTCAGCAAGACCTAATTCACTCCCCTTTTGGTCCATCCTGAAGGGACAGTGTTCTGGAAATTATGGTGAACCACATGCAGTTCGGCGGTTCACCGAGTGGTTCGGCAGTCTCAAGCAACCTTCACCGATTGCCCACATAGTGAAGAGTTCTTTTGATCCCACTCCTTTCTTTCAATGCTCTTTCTTTTTTAATTTTGACTTCATTTTCATTTTTGCATTGAGGATAATGTTAGGTTTATTTGGTAGGGTGGGGTAATTAAATGTTGGTTTTGTCCCAAATTATAAATTGCCACCTCTTGGTGTTTGTGAATGTGGATGTTCTATTGCAATTTTGAGTATCGCTTGTGATCAATACCAATGATTTGAATAGTGCTCTTGATTGAACGATATGTATGTACGGCTCCTATGAGATAAATTGATTTGGATAATTCATATGTGAACTCTGAGTATCTCATTGTGACTAGCCGGTTGTTAAGTTGACCTCTTGTGATGATCGTTGCATGCTAGCTGAAAATTGTAGAGTCTTGTTTGATGATTGTGTTGAATGCCATGTGTGGTGAGATTTTCTTGAAATATGTGCTTGGTAATACCTAAAACTTGGCTCGTTAGTTTAATTGACTAATGTAAGCGAACGATAGAGATGATCTTAGGAACAATTTGTGAAAAGTGAACCAAAATTGTTTTTATACCTCTTTGTGACCACCTTGTGTGAGTGTGAACCTTTCTTGGCACCGTTTGAGCCTACCTTTTTCTTTGGATGAAACATGAATAACTTTGACCTCTTTGTCCCATCACCTATAACCTTCATGGAGCATTGGTTTGTTTGAATAGCCAACTTAGGCAAAAGCCTAAGTTGGGGTGTGGTGAAAAAGGAGGAAAGTCGAGAAGTTCGAAAAATTTTCCCTTCAAGAATCATGTTGAAAAAGATGGAATTTTACCTCGAAGAATCATGTTGAAAAAGATGGAATTTTACCTCGAAGAATCATGTTGAAAAAGATGGAACCCCTCCATATAAAAAAAGAGAGAAAAGTGAAAGATGAAAAAGATCAAAAAAGAAAAGAATTGTTGAAATAAAGCTTGTGAAATGAATAAAAGAAATGGGGTATCCAATGAGTCGTGCTTAAAAGAACATAGGGTGGATTGTGAAAATAAAAAAGAGTGAAAGAAAAGGAGAAAAAAGTGAAATGCAGGCCATGCTTCACGAAGGTAGAAGTCACTAAACCAAAATGATCATACCTTTACCCTCAGCCCCGTTACAAGCCTTGAAAGAACTCTGTGATCTTGAGTGAACTGAAAGTAATGTTGATTGGAAAATAAGGGCAAGCCTATGGGTAGAGTCATGCATGTTTTTATCTTTGGGAGTGTGAGAGTTGCTTCTGATTTTAAAATTTTGGAAATTTGAGGAGTTTAGTGTGAGCATGGAATCATTCTTGGTGTGAGGGCTTTGACTACTTTTGTTGAGCTTGAACTTACATTTGAAGCACGCATTGTGAGCTTGAGTTATATTTTATAATGGTTAGTCACAGTTTGAAACTTAGAGTGCACAATTGAACATTGCATGAGTAGTTTGAACCTCTTTTGTACTTCATGTTGAGTCTTGAGTAGCACTGTTTGTAGACATCATTGTTGAACTGATTGATCTTGTGTTTTACTTGAGGACAAGCAAAAGTTTAAGTTGGTGGTGTTGATGAGTCTGGAATTTCGACACATTCAGGGCTTGATAGTCATAGTTTTAGTATACTCATTTCCTATTTTGTGCTCTAAACTGATGCTTATGCGTTGACTTTAGCTAGGAAGACAAAAAGCAAGGAAAGGACATTACCGGGCAAAAGAGAGTAGAAAAATTAAACCAGTTGAAGAAAAGTAAGGCTGAGGATCGCCAAGGCAACTCGGTGACTCGCCGAGAGATCCTTCAGCTCACCTAAAGTTACAGCGTGCTAGCCCTTGGACAAAGACAACTCGGCAGTGGAACGTACCCTTCCGCGACACGCCGATTGGATCGGCGAAGCAGTCTCAGCCCGCTTAAATTTAAAGAACAATTAGTGAACATGCAAGAAAAACAGTGATGAGAAAGGATAACTGGCGCATCGCCAATCACGTCGGCGAGCCCGACCTCGATCGCCTAAAATCACAGCATGGAAAGGGTGAAGACTCAAGCTAAAAAGGTGATGGAGAGGAGCATTTGGCGCGTTGCCGCCGAATGACCCCGTAGGCAAAAATCTGGGAACGTATAAATTGATTTTCAAAAAGTGAAAACAGTATCCTGACATTGTTAGCCTCTTAGTTTTTGATAAAAACACTAGTTTTCTCAGATTTTGAGTAGAATTTAAAGTTGAGTTTTGATTTTGAGTTGATTTCAAACATTGTAAAGACGGGAATTTCGCTACCCACGTTTTGGAGAATATAGTTGGTAATATTTTTCTAATTTTCACAATATGTGGCTAAAACTCCTATTCTTGGGGGTGTGATTATGTGATTAATTGTCTATATTAGTTTATGGGTGTTAGTAATTAATGATTTATTTTTTGTTTTTAAGTGGGTTCAATTGATAACCGAGTTTTATTTCATGAATAGGAGCTACGAATGAATTTCTAGTTTAGTATTCTTTACTTGCTTGAGAAAGAGGTTTTAGAATTAAGGTTGTCAATTGATGATTGAAGTGATTGGATTGTTGTGGGTTCAGCTCGAGAGAGTGAATCTTAGATTTGATCCTACCAATCTAGCTCGAGAGAGTAGATTAATTGAGGTTTTGGACTGTTCATAATTGTTATGCTTGTCGATGTTCGGGAGAACTCGCTTGGATCGTAATAACTGATCGAGAGATGGCTATTGCATCTAAAGTCTAGCCTACCCACTAAGGTTTAACATTTTCAGTAATCAGTAATCAGTAATCACTTGTATAGCGAAATTTGTAATTAATCGATCACATCCCCAAGGATCCCTCTCTACTTGATTACTTCCCTCTTTTCGTGGATATTAATTAACAATATAATCCCCCCTATTTGACAACCCCTTCAATTTACTTTAATGGTTTCAATAATTTCTATTCCTACAACGATTAGAACATGTCTTTCACTTTGTAATTGAATTCTCTACCGTATAAATCCCTGTGAGATCGACCCCAACTCTTCGCTGGGTTTATACTAGATTGCGATCGCCTACACTTAGAATTGGATGAAGTGTAGTTGAGCGTTATCAGTGCTATGTTGTCTTTTGTGATGCCATATGTGGCTATGAGGTTTGATGTGCTTCATGATGTGTTGTTAGATCCTTTTTCTGTCTCTACTCCTATTGGTGATTCTATTGTGGCTAAGAGGGTCTATAGAAACTGGCCCATCTCCTTGTCCCATAGAGTTACTCTTGTTGATTTGGTAGAGCTTGATATGCTAGATTTTGATGTTATCCTTGGTATGGATAGGTTGCACTCTTGTTATGCTTCTATTGATTGTAGAACCCGTGTAGTCAAATTTCAATTCCCGAATAAGCCTATCCTAGAGTGGAAGGGGGGAAATTCTATGCCTAAGAGTCACTTTATCTCTTGTCCTAAAGCTAGCAGAATGATTTCTAAGGGTTGCATGTATCATTTACTTAGGGTGAGGGATATGGATTCTGAGACCCATACTCGTGAGTCGGTCCCTGTTGTTAATGAGTTTCTGGAAGTGTTCCCAGATGATCTACCCGGTATTCCTTCAGAAAGGGAAATAGATTTTGGTGTTGACCTTCTCCCAGATACGCAACCTATATCAATTCAACCTTACCGAATGGCTCCGTTAGAACTTAAGGAATTAAAGGAGCAGTTGAATGATTTGTTGGATAAGGGCTTCATTCGACCGAGTATCTCTCCATGGGGTGCTCCAATTTTGTTTGTTAAGAACAAAGATGGTTCACTTCGTATTTGTATTGACTACCGGCAATTGAACAAGGTGACTATTAAGAATAAGTATCATCTTCCAAGAATATATGATTTATTTGACAAACTCCAAGGAGCGAGTTACTTTTCTAAGATTGACCTTAGGTCGGGTTATCACCAATTGAGGGTGAATCAAGATGATATTCTGAAGATGGCTTTTCGAACTCGGTATGGTCATTATGAGTTTTTAGTGATGTCGTTTAGTTTGACTAATGATCCGGTGGAATTTATGGATTTGATGAATAGGGTTTTTAGACAATACATTGATATGTTAGTAATTATGTTCATTGATGATATATTGATTTATTCGAGAAGTGAGGATGATCACATCAATCATTTGAGGATTGTGTTGCAAATTCTCAAGGATCAACCACTCTATGCAAAGTTTAGAAAATGTGAGTTTTGGCTATGGTTCGTAGCTTTCTTGGCTATATTGTTTCAGGTCAGGGTATTGAGGTAGATCCTAAGAAGACGGATGCGGTCAAAACTTGACCTTGAACTCTAACTCCTTCAGACATTAGAAGTTTCTTGGGTTTGGCTGGTTATTACAGAAGGTTTGTTGAGGAGTTTTCTTTGATAGCCTCTCCAATGACATGATTGACTCAAAAGAAGGCCAAGTTCATGTAGTTCGAAACATGTGAAAAGAGTTTTCAGGAATTAAAAGATAGACTCACTTCCGCTTCGGTGTTAACTTTACCGGAAGGGACATATGGTTTGTTGTTTATTGTGATGCCTCAAGAATTGGGTTAGGATGTGTGGTTATGTAAAATGGGAAAGTTATTGCCTATGCTTCAAGACAACTTAAGGTTCATGAGAGGAATTTTCCTACCCAAGATCTCGAATTAGCGGCGGTGGTTTTTGCCTAAAAGATTTGGAGGCACTATTTGTATGGTGTTCATGTTGATGTGTTCACTAACCACAAGAGTTTGCAATATGTTCTTAATCAAAAGGATCTCAATCTTCTCCAAAGAAGATGGCTTGAGTTACTTAAGGATTACGATATGAGTGTTCTATATCACCCCGATAAGGAAAATTTGTTGGCGGATGCTCTTAGCCGACAATCAATGGGTAGTGTTGCCCATATAGAAGAAGGTAAAAAAGAACTGGTACGAGATGTACATAGACTGGCCCAATTTGGTTTTCGGTTAATGTACTCCACCAAAGGGGGTGTTGTGGTTCAAAATGGTTCAGAATCCTCTCTTGTAACAGAGGTGAAAGCCAAGCAATGTCTTGATCCGACCTTAGTAGAATTGAAAGAATCAATGCTTAAAAAGTCCGTTGAGGTTTTCTCCCAAGAGGGAGATGGTGTACTAAGATATCAAGGTTATTTGTGTGTTTCTAATGTAGATGACATGAGGGAACATATTTTGTTAGAAGCCTACAATTTTCGGTATTTCATTGACCCGGGAGCCACCAAGATGTACCATGATTTGTTGGAGGTCTACTGGTTGAATGGGATGAAGAAGGATATTGCGGAGTTTGCGGTAAGTGTCCTAATTGTCAACAAGTGAAAGTTGAGTATCGAAAACCGGGAGATTTATGCCAAGACATTAGTATTCCTACTTGGAAGTAGGATGATTTGAATATGGACTTCATAGTAAGGGTGCCTCGTACACAATGACAATATGATTTTTTTTGGATTATAGTAGACCGAATGACGAAATTAGCTCATTTTATTCCGGTCAAAATTTCTTATTCGGCAGTAGATTATGCTAAGTTGTATTTGAGGGAAACGGTAAGGTTTCATGGAGTGCTCTTGTCCATTATCTCCGATCGTGGTACTCAATTTAACTCTCAGTTTTGGAAATCCTTCAAAAAGGGTCTTTGTACTCGTGTTAAGCTTTGCACGACTTTTCATCCACAAACCGATGGGCTAGCCTAGCGTACTATCCAAACTTTGGAAGATATGATGAGAGCATATGTCATCGATTTTAAGGGTAATTGGGATGACCATTTGCCATTGATTGAATTTACTTATAACAGTAGTTAACATTCGAGTATTGGTGTGGCTCCATTTGAGGATCTCTATGGTAGGAAGTGTAGATCTCCTATAGGTTAGTTTGAGGTGGGTGAAGTTGCATTGATAGGACCCGAATTACTTCATGAGGCTATGGAGAAAGTCCAACTTATTAGAGAAAAGTTGAGAACAGCCCAAAGTTGACAAAAGTCCTATGCCGATGTTAGAAGAAGAGATCTTGAGTGTGATGTTTATTATTGGGTTTACTTGAAAATCTCACCCATGAACGGTGTAATGAGATTTGGTAAGAAAGGGAAGCTTAGTCCCCGATATATAGGACCATATCATATTTTGAGGCGTAATGGTAAGGTTGCTTATGAACTTGAATTACCTAATGATTTGGCATCGGTGCATTCGGTTGTTCATGTCTCTATGTTAAAGAAGTGTGTTGGTGAACCGAAATCTATAGTTCCCTTAGAATATTTGGGAGTTAAGGAGAATATTTCTTATGAAAAAGTTCCGGTTGAGATTTTAGACCGGCAAGTTAAGAAGTTGAGAAACAAAGAAGTTGCTTCCATGAAAATGTTGTAGAGGAATCAATTAGTCGAGGGCGCTACTTGGGAGGCCGAGGCCGATATGATGTCCTCATATCCTCATCTTTTTCATGCTACTCATATTCTAGCTTGAGGTACTGAGTTCCTCATGGATTACTCTTTGTTTTGGTGTTTTAGATGATTTCCATATTATGCATGGTCATGAAAAACTTGAATTTTGAAAGAAAATGAGTTTATATGATTGATTTTCCTCATGTTGATGTGCATTGAGTATGAATTGCCTATAGACTTCATGAGATGAATTGTTGAAAATGCTTTAGCTTAGAGTTGATTTTTTCTACTTGGATATATGCATTTGAGTATGAGTTGCATATGGATTTCATGATATGATGATATGAGCATGATTTTTGCTTGGAGATGGTATTTCCTCCTCGAATATGACTAATCTTATAAATGCATGCATATTGGGCTACTAGGTCTAGTTCTTATCTTCCTTATGATGCTTTGAATATGTTTAGCGTGGAGTCGAAGTTCCTACATGGTTGTGTGCACTTAAATGAAATTACATGAATGATGGGTTGCTAGTTTAGTGTCCTTATCATTTTTTGATGTCTTGAATCTCATTTGAGGACGACTGATCCCAAGGGGGAGATAATGTAAAACCTCGGATTCGAGAAAGGGCAACATAGCAGTTTTTCAAAAGTTCCAGGTGACATCGATGGAGGCCAACCCCGGCCCGTGAAGTCAACCACGGACCGTAGGTCTGGTCTGTGGATGGGCACCCAAATACTGTCTATAAGACTTGGAACCACGGCCGGACCAACGGACCGTCGGTCAGTCCACGGTCCGTCAGTCGTGGCTCGTGGGTGGCTGTCGGCAGTTAATGTTAGGTGTAGTTGGGTCTTTTCCTAATTATTTTATTGCAATACTACGTCGTTTTGCCTATGTCTAAGACCCCTATATAAGTGATTTTAACCCCAAAACTTACCCATTCAAGTCATTCTCTTAATTCACCAAACGAAATTGAGTTCTTCCTCTCCAAGATATTTTCTTTCAAGAAGTTTGAAGAAGAAGATTCAACCTAGGGTTTCAAGGCCAAGTCTCCATTCTCCAAGTGATTTTGGGATATGATAGAAAAGGTATGATATCTTTATTCATCCATGGAATCCTTGCATCCATGCAGCCCCTAAGTTCCCTAATTGAAAAGTAGAAATTCCCCAATTTGATTTAGGGTTTCTTAAAAGTTGTGATCTTTATGAATATTGATTCCATTGATTGGATTATGATTGTTTATGCATGAATTGAGAGGATTACTGTCACAACCCAGGGGTACCCGCTAGATGTAACATGGCGTACTTGACTCCGAAGGGGTCTCATACAAGCCATTAACATATCATAAACATAAGTAATAGATATGATGTGGGATTAAAAAATTTCTTTACAATTAAAGTTTTTCATAAAACCAAAATAGAAGTCAAGACATTGTCTCCAAAAGTCATCTAATACAATCGAGAATCAAATAGCGTCACAGCCCTTACAACATAATCTCAAAATAGAACCTAAGGAAGAAACTAGAAATGAACAACTCTCGTCCTCGAACCATGATAACTCACCAAAAGCAAGGAGAGAATCAATACAAGCTTGATTAAGAAGGAAGCACACCTCAACAACCCCTACACTTATAGAAAAATGTAGAAAATATGGGTTAGTACAAAAATGCACTAAGTATGATAGCCATGCATAAAATCATTGAAACCATGCTAAAAATGGACATTTTAGTTGAAGACATGCTTTTCATCAAGTTTAAGAGTCATCATGCTCATTAGTGTTGATATATAAGTCAAACCATTACATAAGTAACCCTAAGCTATACTTGTGCAATGCACAGATAAGACCTCATAATCCTATCTAATACTAAGTACCACTTTTAGGTCACCATCATCATACAAGTCATGCTTGGGCCTCATCATAGCCAATACTCATAGATAAGGAAACATTCATATTCATTAACTCATCTCAAGGAAAGTCACTCGCAACAATCCATATAAAGTATGCATAATTCATAAATCATTATAGTATAAGGGGACAATACCACAACCACTCTCAAAACCTACTTGTGCAATGCATGAATGAAGTCCCATACCCCCACTCACACTAAGAAGAGCCTCTTGATCAGCCATAAGTAAATCTTCATGTTTCATGTTCTTGTTCTTGTTCATGGAGGGAATATAGCCTTAACCGACATAGACCATGTGAGCTACATGGAATCCGGTGTCATGTCCCACACCGAAAAGAGAGGTCCTACTTGCATAAGGTAGAACTAAGTGTAATATATTTTAGGTGGATCCACTAGCTAAAGACCTATGTGGGCACATAGTTACAGGATAGGGAGATTGTTACTAGAAACCCAGCCTTTTTCATTGATGGGAGAGCTTCCATCTCATGAAATTACTTTAGTTGATCCAGCCTTTTGAATTGACGGGAGGGCCTCTACCTCATATTCCATATCCACTCGGTGCTAAGCATTATTTCCCAAAATTACATGTTTAGTCTTGAATTGAATTTACATGCATGAAGAAGTATCTTACCCTTCATCCACCCCATAAAGTAGCTCATAGATTCAATAAGTGAGAATGGACTTTCAACCTTAGAATCATCATTAATATGTGAGGAAATCTTTCACATCATGTACATAGTGTGTTCATGAGAATAGCCTTTCAATCAACATAACAAGACTATCATAGTCATAGATATTTCATGCATAATTACGTTTAAGGGTATAGGGGAGAATGACCTGTCCATCAATACAACAATTACACCATAGTCTTAGAAACTTCACTATCAAATTAAATCATTGAAGCAAATGCATAATTCTCATATTCATGTAATATTCTCATAATTCACCCTTCAAGAATCATGAATCACATTCAACCCAACATTTTGAATTCTACATTAGATATGGGTAATAACATAATTCAATTAATTCAATCCATCCAAATAAAACCCATTTACATGTTTCTATAATCAATCAACCCACTTTATAAGATAACAATTTAGCAATATAGGGGATTCATGGGTTCTTGGGGGAATTGCACCATAATTCATCATTAAATCATCAATTCGATCATAGCCCAACATAATTCAATAATTGAAAACGTTTTTCAAAGGAACCCATGATATTGGAATAAAACCCTAACTTTTGGGGAAGTTGTAAGATTTAAAATCTAATTTTGAAGGGACTCTATGGGGAAATCTACCCATAGATGAAGAGCTACCATACCTTGATGATGGATCTTCAAAGAATTTGAGGAAAAACCCTTGATTTCTTCAAGCCCAAGCTTCAATTTTGCTCTTCTTCTTCTTTGGGTTGTAGAGAGAGAAATATTGTGAGGAAGATGAACTTGTGATTTTTATTTGGGTGTTTGTGAGAATGATTTAGTTTGGGTGTATATTGACTTAAAATACCTTATATAGTTATTTAAAAATAATATAAAATAAAACCCTTTTTAATTGGACTAAAAATTGGAATTACCAAAAATACCCTTCGCCCTACGTGGACTGCCCACACGCCTAAGGCAAAGTCCACGAGGGCCTCCACGGGCAGTGGACCCTTCCACATGTCGTGGACCCTCACGTGGACTTGTCTCTTTAGATTTTGGAGCTAAGGCATGGTCCACGAGGGCTCTTCATGGACAGTGGAAGCTTCCATGGGCCGTGGTCCCTCACGTGGACTCACCTTTTGCCCACGTGGCTAAGGAAAACTTCACGAGGGGTCTTCACTGGCAGTGGAGTCCTCCACGCCTTGTGAACCCTCACGTGGACTTGCCTCCTTGCCCATGCGGCTAAGGAAAAGTTCACGAGAGGACTTCCACGGGCAGTGGAGCCTTCCACGCTCTGTGAAGACTCACGTGGACAATGCCCTTTGCCCACACGGCTAAGGCAAAGTCCACGAGTGCTTTCCACGGGCGGTGAAGGCTTTCCCCAGTCGTAAACCCTCGCGTGGACAGTATACTTAGCCAGATTTTTTGGGGCTAACTTAGGGTCCTCCTCAAGGACCCTTGGATGGTCGTACCTTGACGTTTAGCCCCTAAAATCTTTATTCTAAGTACGAGGGAGCCATTTTACAACTCTAAACCACACATCAAACTCTAAAACTCATACGTAAGGCTCTAGTTTCACCTACTAATTTTCTAGGTGTTACATTATCTACCCCTTGGGAACATTCATCCTCGAATGATGATCTAGACACCTTACGGAATTAAAGACTCAAGACTAGCAGCCCATCATGCATGCAAAACTAAAACAATGCACAATTCAAAGGAGGGGACTTCAACTCCATCTCAATCATAATCAATGCATTATAAGGAAGTAGGAACTACATCTATCAACCCAATATGCATGAAATTCAACATTTCTCATATTCATAGGAGGAACTACCTTCTCCAACAAAAGCAATATCAACACAACATTATGGAGCCAATATGCCATCTCATCAACAATAAAGCATGTTCATCAATTCATCTCATGAAGTCAAATATGCAACATCATACTATCATGCACAACAACATAAGAGAACACATAAATCATGATAACTTATTTATCACTAACATGAATTTTCTCAAGAACATGCATAATCATAAGGAAATCATGGGAAACGCATACACCACACATGACTCCCAAAACTAGAACTCAAGAGGAACTACTTACCTCAAGCTTGAATAGGAGTAAAAGGAAAAATATGAGGATAGCGGAACTTCATATCGGCCTCGTCCTCTCATGTAGCACCCTCAACTAAATGATTCCTCCATAGAAGCTTCACGGAAGCTATTTCCTTGTTTCTCAATCTCTTAACTTGCCGATCTCAGATTTTCACCGGAATCTCTTCATATGAAAGGCTATCATCAACCCCCAACCCTTCTAAGGGAATGATAGATACCGGGTCACCAATACACTTCTTGAGCATAGAAACATGAAATACCGGGTGAACCGGAGCCAACTCATTTGGCAAGTCCAATTGATAGGCAACTTTCCCAATACGCTACAAAATTTAATATGGGCCCACATACTGAGGACTAAGTTTCCCCTTCTTGCCAAACCTCAGCACACCTTTCATAGATGAGATTTTTAAATAGATGTAATCGTTAACTTCAAATTCTAGATCCCTTCTTCTAACATCGGCATAAGACTTTTGCCGACTTTGGGCCGTCTTCAACCTCTCTCTAATGAGACGGACTTTTTCAATGGCCTCAAAGACTAGTTCTGGACCAATAAAAGCAATTTCACCTACTTCAAACAAACCAACCGGAGATCTACATCTCCTACCATACAAGGCTTCAAAAAGAGCCATGGCAATGCTTGAGTGGTAACTATTGTTGTAGGCAAACTCTATTAACGGTAGATGGTCATCCCAATTACCCTTGAAATCTATAATACATGCCCTCAACATATCTTCTAAGGTTTGGATGGTACGTTCCGCTTGCCCATCGGTTTGGGGATGAAAAGTCGTGCTAAGCTTGACCTTTGTACTAAGCCCTTTTTTGAACGACTTCCAAAAGTGTGAAGTAAATTGAGTACCCTGATCCGAAATAATCGACAAAGGAACCCCATATAACTTCACTATCTCCTTGATATATAATTCTGCATAGTTTTCCACCGTAAAAGAAACCTTGACGGGAATGAAGTGGGCTGATTTTGTCATTCGATCTATGATAACCCAAATAGAATCATGTTGTCTTAGGGTACGAGGCAATCCCACAAAAAAATCCGTATTCACATCCTTCTACTTCCAAGTGGGGATATCTATATCTTGGGACAAGCCTCTGGGCCTTTGGTTTTAGGCTTTAACTTGTTGACAATTCAGACAATTGGCCACAAAACCCGCTATATCCTTTTTCATACCATTCCACCAATAGAATTCCCGTAAATCACTGTACATCTTGGTGGCTCCCGGATGAATAGAATATCTAGAACCATGAGCCTCTTCTAGAATTTGCTCTCTCAAGCCATCAACATCCGGAACACACAATCGACCTTGGTATTTAAGCACCCCATCTCCCCCTTGGGAGAAAGCCTCAACGGACTTCCGGAGTACCGACTCTTTCAACTCAACTAATATGGGATCAAGGTCTTGCTTTTCCTTAACATCCATCATAAAGGACGATTCGGAACCATTGTGGACCGTGACACCACCCTTTGTGGAATCCACTAGATGAACACCAAGCCGGGCCAACCTATGGACATCACGAACCAATTCTTTCTTTTAATCCTCTATAGGAGCCACATTACCCATGGACAACCTACTAAGAGAATCCACTACCACATTAGCTTTTCCGGGGTGGTAAAGGACACTCATGTCATAGTCCTTCAATAACTCTAACCACCTTCTTTGTCGGAGGTTCAAGTCTTTTTGGCTAAAAACATATTGAAGACTCTTGTGGTCAGTGAAAACATCCACATGTACTCCATATAGATAGTGCCTCTATATTTTCAAGGCAAATACTACCGCCGCTAATTCTAGATCATGGGTCGGGTAGTTCTTTTCATGCACTTTTATTTGCCTTGAAGCGTAGGCAATCACCTTGCCGTTTTGCAGAAGTACACATCACAATCCCACTCTAGAGGCGTCACAATATATAACAAAGCCATCTGTACCCTCCAGTAAGGTCAACACCGTAGCGGAGGTAAGTCTATCCTTCAATTTCTGAAAACTTTTCTCATAATTTTCTGACCACACAAACTTAGCCTTCTTTTGAGTCAAGGACATTAAGGGAGAAACAATGGAGGAAAACCCCTCCACAAACCTTCTATAATAACCGGACAAACCCAAAAAGCTTCTAATGTAGGAAGGATTAAGAAGTCTAGGCCAACTCTTGACCGCATCCGTCTTCTTAGGATCTACCTCAATACCCTTGGTTGACACAATATGACCAAGGAATGCTACAGACCTTAACCAAAACTTGCATTTGCTAAACTTCACGAAAAGTTGATGTTCCTTTAAGACTTGCAATACTATCTTCAAATTTTCCGTATGCTCATTTTCACTCCTTGAATATATCAAAAATGTCATCAATGAACACTATCACAAACATGTCAAAATATTATCGGAATACCCTTTTCATAAGGTCCATGAAGGCTGCCGGGGCATTAGTCAATCTGAACGACATGACTAAGAACTCGTAGTGACTATATCTTGTTCAGAAAGCCGTCTTGGGAATATCAACCCCTCTCACCCTTAATTGGTGATAACCCGAACGAAGATCAATCTTGGAGAAATAACTAGCCCCTTGAAGTTGGTCAAACAAGTCATCAATCCTCATAAGAGGATACTTGTTCTTAATGTTCACTTTATTCAATTGACGATAATCAATGCACATTCTAAGAGACCCATCCTTCTTTCTAACAAACAATACCGGAGCACCCCAAGGAGAGATGCTTGGTTGAATAAAACCCTTGTCTAGAAAATCCTTTAGTTGCTCTTTCAACTCTTTCCACTCTGCCAGAGCCATTCTATAAGGAGGAATAAAGATAGGTTGCCTGTCTGGCATAAGGTCAATACCAAAATCTATTTCCCGCGAAGGGAGGAATACCGGGCAAATAGTCGGGAAAAACTTCCAGAAACTCATTCACTACTGGAACCGACTCTAGAGGAGGGGTTTTAAATTCAACATCCTTCACCCTAACAAGATGGTAACTACACCCTTTGGAGATCATCTTTCTAGCTTTAAGACAAGAAACAAATTGACCTCTAGGCATAGAATTCCCCCCCTTCCACTCTAAAATAGGTTCATTCGGAAATTGAAATTTAACCACCCGAGTTCTACAATCAATAGAAGCATAGCATGCAACCAATTCATACCAAGAATCACATCAAAATCTAACAAGTCAAGTTCTATCAAGTCAACAAGAGTAACTCTATGGGACAAGGAAATGGGACATCTTCTATACACCCTCTTAGCCACCCGTAATCACCAACCGGGGTAGAAACCGAAAAAGGTTCTAATAATTCTTCCGGGGGAACTTCAAACCTCATAGCCACATAAGGCGTCATAAAAGACAAAGTAGCACCGGGATCCAATAAAGCATATACATCTATAAAGAAAACTTTCAACATACCGGTCACCACATCCGAGGAACACTCTTGGTCACCTCTGGTTTGGAGAGCATAGAAGTGGTTCTTCTTAGGAGCATCAGAATTTGAACCACTAGGAGAAGCTTTCTTATCTTCTCTCCCCTTGGCCGCAAGTGTTGGGCAATTCTTCAACTAATGACCACTCTTACCACAACCATAGAAAACACCCATGCTGGCAAGGCATTTACCATCATGTTTCTTACCGCACTTAGCACAAGTAGGCCTCACCATAGAAGATCCACCACTATTGCCTCCTTGAGGCTTAGGGTTATACACCCTATCTTTGTTGACCCTTGGAGCACTAGAGGAGCCTTGGTTGGAGAACCTTTTCTTGAACCTTGGTCTCCCTTGACCCTCAGAATTACCCTTGGAAAAATTCCCATCATCGGTCCTTTCTCTCTTCACTTCCCTATTCACTTGCTTGAGCTTTTGTTCCTCAATTTGTTTCGCATGGACCATGAGACGTGAAATATTCATACTTGGGATAAGAATTTCCGAACGACATTCATTGACCAGCAAATCGGATACTCCCATTATGAATTTATTCATCTTGGCCCTCGAGTCCGACAATAAGGTTGGGGCATACATAGATATTTGGGTGAACTTTAGAGCATATTCCTTCACACTCATACCCGCCTGTCAAAGATTTATGAACTCTTGCATTTTCCGTTCCCTCAACTCTAGGTGAAAGAATCTATCAAGAAATAGCGACTTAAATAATTCCCAATCTACCGGGCCCGCTCCTACGGGTCTCTCACCCTTCCATTGATCATATAATACGTGAGCCACATCCTTCAATTGGTAGGCGGCTTACTCCGCTATCACTTGTGGAGACACTCCCATATCATCAAGCACTTTATAAATCTCATTAATAAACCCTTCTGGATCCTCCTCCACTTTGGAACCAAGAAATACGGGGAGATTCATTCTTGTAAAATCCCTCAATCTAGAAGCCACAGAATTAGGATTCACATGAGTCCTAGTATCCCAATTGACTTGGGCCGCGGCTTGGGTCAATATTTGGAGATCTGACCTTATTTCAACATTTGTCATAGCCGTCGGATCAATCGGAGCTTGAGGATCTTGAGTAGGAAATTCTTGATCCACATTCTCTTCTTCCAACCTACTAGCGTTAGCCCTTCGTGTTTTCATATCCTAAAAAGAGAAGGGTTAGGAAAAGGACTTTACAGAGTAAAAACTCTAAGGCACATTTAAAGAGTAGTGAAAGAAGTGAAATTTCCTAAACATATTATAGCCTCTCATTCATAAATGTGGCGCACTTCACACTCATAAACAAGACTCTACTAGATGTGGCTTATGAGACATCATCATAGAATCATTCTAAACCTTGTGCTCTGATTACCAAGTGTGTCACAACCTAGGGTACCCCTAGATGTAACACGGCGTACTACACCCCGAAGGGGTCTCATACAAGCCCTTAGCATATCATAAAAATAAGTAATAGAAATTATGCGGAATTAAAAAATTTCTTTTCAATCAAAGTCTTTCATAAAACCAAAATAGAAGTCTAGACATTGTCTCCAAAAGCCATCTAATACAATCGAGAATCAAATAGGGTCACAACCCTTACAACATAGTCTCAAAATAGAACCTAAGGAAGAAAATATAAATGAACAACTCTCGTCCTCGATCCATGAGGAATCACTAAAAGTAAGGAGAGAATCAATCCAAGCTTGATCAAGAAGGAAGCATACCTCAACAACTGGGACCTACACTTATAGAAAAATGTAGAAAATATGGGTTAGTACAAAAATGCACTAAGTATGATAGCCATGCATAAAATCATTGAAACCATGCTAAAAATGGACATTTTAGTTGAAGACATGCTTTTCATCAAGTTTAAGAGTCATCATGCACATTAGTGTGGATATATAAGTCAAACCATTACATAAGTAAGCCTAAGCTATACTTGTGCAATGCATAGATAAGATCCCATAATCCTATTTAATACTAAGTACCACTTTTAGGTCACCATCATCATACATGTCATGCTTGGTCCTCATCATAGCCAATACTCATATATAAGGAAACATTCATATTCATTAATTCATCTCAAGGAAAGTCACTCATAGGAACAATCCATATAAAGTATGCATAATTCATAAATCATTATAGTATAAGGGCACCATACCACAACCACTCTCAAAACCTACTTGTGCAATGCATGAATGAAGTCCCATACCCCCACTCACACTAAGTATAGCCTCTTGAGGAGCCATAAGTAATAGTTCATATTTCATGTTCTTGTTCATGGAGGAAATATAGCCTTAACCGACATAGACCATGTGAGCTACATGGAATCCGGTGTCATTTTCCACACCGAAAAGAGAGGTCCTACTTGCCTAAGGTAGAACTAAGTGTATTAGCTTTTAGGTGGATCCACTAGCTAAAGACCTATGTGGGCACATAGTTACGGGATAGGGAGATTGTTACTAGAAACCCGGCCTTTTTCATTGACGGGATAGCTTCCATCTCATGAGGTTACTCTAGATGACCCGGCCTTTTGAATTGACGGGAGGGCCTCTACCTCATATTCCATATCCACTCGGTGCTAAGCATTATTTCCCGAAATTACATGTTTAGTCTTGAATTGAATTTACATGCATGAAGAAGTATTTTACACTTCATCCAACACAACTCATTAAATAGCTCATAGATTCAATAGCTGAGAATGGACTTTCAACCTTAGAATCAACATTAATATGTGAGGAAAACATTGACATCATGTGCATAGTGTGTTCATGAGAATAGCCTTTCAATCAACACAACAAGACTATCATAGTAATAGATACTTCATGCATAATTATGTATAAGGGTATAGGGGAGAATGACCTTTCCATCAATACCACAATTACACCATAGTCTTAGAAACTTCACTCTCAAAGTAAATCATTGAAGCACATGCATAATTCTCATATTCATGTAATATTCTCGTAATTCACCCTTCAAGAATCATGATTCACATTCAACCCAACATTTAGAATTCTACATTAGATATGGGTAATAACATAATTCAATTAATTCAATCCATCCAAATAAAGCCCATTTACATGCTTCTATAATCAATTAATTAACTTTATAAGATCAAATTTAGCAATATAGGGGATTCATGGATTCTTGTGGGAATTGAACCATAATTCATCATTAAATCATCAATTTGATCATAGCCCAACATAATTCAACTATTGAAAACATTTTTGAAAGGAACCCATGATATTGGAATAAAACCCTAACTTTTGGGGAAGTTGTAAGATTTGAAATCTAATTTTGAAGGGACTCTATGGGGAAATCTACCCATATATGAAGAGATGTCATACCTTGGTGATGGATCTTCAAATAATTTGAGGAAAACCCTTGATTTCTTCAAGACCAAGTTTCAATTTTGCTCTTCTTCTTCTTTGGGTTTTAGAGAGAGAAATATTGTGAGGAGGATGAACTTGTGATTTTGATTTGGGTGTTTGTGAGAATGATTTAGTTTGGATGTATATTTACTTAAAATACCTGATATAATTATTTAAAAATAATATAAAATAAACCCATTTTAATTGGTCTAAAAATTGGAATTACCAAAAATACCCTTTGCCCTACGTGGACTGCCCACACGCCTAAGGCAAAGTCCATGAGGGCCTCCACGGGCAGTGGACCCTTCCACATGCCGTGGACCTTCACGTGGACTTGTGCCTTTGTCATTTGGAGCTACGGCATGGTCCACGAGGGCTCTTCACGAACAGTGGAAGCTTCCACGGGACGTTGTCCCTCACGTGGCTAAGGAAATCTTCACGAGGGGTCTTCACGGGTAGTGGAGTCCTCTACACACGTGGACTTTCCTCCTTGCCCATGCGGCTAAGTCAAAGTTCACGACGGTCCTTCCACGGGCAGTGAAGCCTTCCACGCTTCGTGAAGCCTCAACGTGGACAATGCCCTTTGCCCACACAGCTAAGGCAAAGTCCACGAGTGCTTTCCATGGGCAGTGAAGGCTTTCTCCAGCCGTGAACCCTCGCATGGACAGTATACTTAGCCAGATTTTTGGGGGCTAATTTAGGGTCCTCCTCGAGGACCCTTGGTTGGTCCTTGGGGGGTCGTACCTTGACGTTTAGCCCCTAAAATCTGTATTCTAAGTACGGAGAGTCACTTTACAACTCTAAATCACACATCAAACTCTAAAACTCATACGTAAGGCTCTAGTTTCACCTACTAATTTTCCGGGTGTTACAATTACATGCTTTTAAGATGAATTTCCATGTACCCATCCATAAACCATTTTTCTAGGATGAAATTGATATAAATGGGTTTCAATTTATGAAAGGAGAATTTATGGATTTATGTGTATTCTTATAGGATAAATAAGATACATTATGAATGGATTTGAGATTGAAGGATATATGATAATTATGATATGAATTGCTTTTAAAGTGAAGCACATGTTATGATTTTTTTATTATTGATGTAATTGTTGTGGAAGGGATCCTTCCCACATGATTTTCTTATGTTTGAATGTGAAAGGCTTTATCACATTGAATGATTCTAGGTTCAAAGGATTGCTCACCTAAAATGAATCTAAGTTTAGGAATTATGAGAATGATGAGGCTAGAGTCGATTACCCTTGATCTCCATCAAAAGAATATGAGGCGATTACCCATATTCCTTAGAGTTGGACTATAGGCGAATACCCATGATCCTATGTAAGAGACAATGAGGCGAGTACCCATGTCATAGGATAGAAGACAATGAGGCGAGTACCCATGTCATAGGATAGAAGACAATGAGGCGAGTACCCATGTCAATTGATGAAAGGACAAGAGGCGACTACCCATGATCCTATAGTAAGAGGGACAAGAGGTGACTACCCATGATCCCAAGGTAAGAAGGGCTAGAGGGGATTACCCATGTCCCTTTATAGTAAGGCAAGAGGCGATTCCCCATGCCTTTTAAAGATAAGCTAGGATGTGTTATGATAGGTGATGAGCTTGGATTGTTACTTTAGTTTGCCTTCCATGATGAGTAAGACTAGTGGCGGATTACCCATTACTTGACTAAGTAGGAATTGAGGTTGCTTCAAGAAGTACTCTTTATATTTGAAACGATCTATTATGTGCATTGATTATGCTTTATGACTTATGTTGTCTAACTCTTATGTTTATGTTATGTATATGTAAGTTATCATATTTAGTACATATTTGTACTAACAACTACTCTTGCCTACATTTCTTATCCAAATGTAGGGTCCGGCGTTCCCAAGTTTCATCCCTGTGGTTAGGATCTATAGTAGAGGCAAGGTTGAAGATTGGTGAGTCCTCATAGCATTCGAGGATTTGGCCACTATTTTCTTATGCTATTTTCATTTTAGTTTTGAACATTGTTGTATGGGTTGTGTCCCAATATTTCATTGTATTAGCTGGTTTTTGAGACAAGTGTATTAGACTTCCGCTCCGTTTTATAAAACTTTGATTGTGTTGAAATTGTTTTAAATCTTATCGATTTTCTATTTTTTTTACTATGAAACCTAAGTGTCTTATATGAGGCCTCTCGGGGTCTTGTATGCCATGTTACATCTCGAGGTTACCCCTGGGTCGTGACAGGATACTTGGCCATCATGGTTGCTTCTTCTTCCTAAGTAGCTCCCTCTACGGATTGACTCCTCCACAAAACGTTTACTGAAGTGACCTCTTTATTTCTCAACCTACGAACCAGACGGTCAAGAATTTCAACTGGAATATCCTTATAGGTGAGGCTATCCTTCACAACCACACTTTCTAAAGGTACTATCGATGTCAGATAACCCACACACTTTTGCAAAAAGGAAATGTAAAAGATTAGATGAACTGCTGCTAGTTTCTTTGTCAACTCTAACTCATAAGCTACATTACCAACCCTTTTCAAGATTTTTTAAGGACCTACATACTAGGGATTGAGCTTCCCTTTCTTGCCAAATATCATAACCCCACTTCATGGGTGACACCTTTAGGAAAACCCAATCATCGATTTCAAACTCTAAGGCCCTTCTCCTCACATCTGCATAGGACTCTTGAAGACTCTGACCTGTTTTTAGTGTATATTTGATGAGCTTAACTTTCTCCAAATCCTCATGAACTAAATCTAGCCCAATCAAGGCTGCTTCACCTACTTAAATCTTCGAGCCCAACTTTGGGCTAGATTGAACTTGAAGATCCCAAGCCATCTCCTCTCTCGAAGATTGAACTCTTTCTGGGTGAAAACATACTAGAGACACTTATGATCTATGAGCATATAAACTTGAACACCATACAAGTAGTGTCTCCAAATCTTTAAGTAAAACACTACGGCTGTAAGCTCGAGGTCATGAGTCGGGTATTTCTTCTCATTGAACTTAAGTTGTATGGAAGCATAAGCTATGACCTTACGCTACTGCATCAACACAAAACCCAGGCCGACCTTGGATGCATCACAATAAACCACATAACCGTCTAAACCATCTGGTAGAGTCAATACAGGAGTTGTAGTTGGCCTGGTCTTCAGTTCTAAGAAGCTTTTCTCACACTCATCTCACCACTATAACTTGGCCTTTTTCTGAGTCAACTTTGTATGTGGGGAAGCTATGCCGAAAAATACTTCAACAGACCTCCTGTAGTAACCTGTCAAACCCAAGAAATATCTGATATTAGTCGGAGAGGTGGGTCTGGGCCAGTGTTGTACTGCCTCAATTTTTCTGAGAATACACTCGGATCTCTTTGCTAGATACCAAATTTCCAAGGAAAGCGACTGACTGTAACCAGAATTTACATTTGTTGAACGAAGCGAATAACTAGCAATCATTGAGCATTTGTAGAACAACTCTCAAATGAGTGGCATGTTCTTCCTCACTATGAGAATATATGAGGACATCATCAATAAAGATGATCACGAACAAGTCCAAATACTGTTTGAACACCCGATTCATTAAGTCCATAAAAGCTGCAGGAGCATTTGTTAGTCCAAAAGACATAACTAAAAATTCATAGTGACCATATTGAGTCCTAAAGGCTGTCTTTGGGATGTCACTATCTCTGACTCTGAGCTGATGATAGCCGGATCTGATGTGTATCTTAAAAAATCAACTAGCACCCTGAAATTGGTTGAACAAGTCATCAATCTTGGGGATGGGATATTTATTCTTGATTATGACTTTGCTCAACTGATGATAGTCAATGCACATTATGAGAGAACCGTCTTTCTTTCGCATGAACAGCACTAGAGCACCCCATGGAGAGATGATGAGTCTGATGAAGCCCTTATCTATAAGGTTTTTAAATTGTTCTTTCAATTCCATAAGATCAGATAGGGCCATTCAGTAAGGAGGAATCAAAATAGGCTGGGTATCAAGAACGAGATCTATTATGAAGTCAATTTCCCTTTCTAGAGGAACTCCAGGAAGATCTTTTGGAAATTCATTCACCACTAGTACTGACTAAAGAGTTGGGGTTTCAGAATTCGAATCCTTAACCCGAACAAGATGATAGATATACCCTTTGAAGATCATTTTCCTGGCTTAACATAAGAGATAAATCGACCTATAGGCAATGAGTTACTACACTTCCATTCTTAGACTGGCTCATTTGGAATGTTAAACCGAACGATCCTAGTTCTACAATCGACTGAGGCATAATATGAATGTAACCAATCCATGCCTAGAATGATATCAAAATTTACCATTTCTATCTCTACAAGGTCTACTGAGGTGACTTTCTGAGAAACTGTGACATGACAATTTTTGGTAAGGCAAGAGGCGAATACCGATTAGCCTTTGTAAGTTAGGAAAAAAGGTGAATCCCATTGTCTTCAAAAGTAGGTATGAATTATGAGAACTATGATGTAAAGAATGAATAGCTTGGATTGTTGCTTGAGATGCCTTCCATGAGGTAATTTGACTAGAGGTGGATGAGCCAAGTCATGACTAAGGATGAGTAAGGTTGCTTGACAAGTATTCCTTCTCTATTATGATGATGCTTTATGTGAATTGATTATGCTTATGGTTGGTATTGACTAACCAAGATGTTTATGTTGTTCATGCTAGCTATCATATTTATTACTTGATTGTACTAACGCATACTCTTGCCTACACTCTTATCAAATTTAGGGTACGATGACTTAGATTCTCACACTCGTGGCTAGCTTCATTTTTTATCAAGGAAGTGAAGATTTTGTGAGTCCTCATTGTGTTTGAGGATGTGATCACTTTTTTCTTTTATGTCTTTCTTTTATGTCTTGGACTATTCTATGGGCTGTGTCCCAAGACTTTACTCATGTTGTTTAAATGGTTTGAGACTATGGTATTAGACTTTCGCTCGTTTTATAAAACACTTCGATTGTATTGAAATATTTTAAATTTATGCACCTTTTTCTATTACCTCATGTTATGATATGCTAAGTTGGCTTGTATGAGGCCTCTCGGGGTCATGTACGCCTTGTTACATATAGGGGTACCCCTGGGTCGTGAAAAACTTGGTAATCAGAGCACAAGGTTTAGAATGGTTCTAGGATGTCTCAAACCACGTCAGGTAGAGTCTTGTTCATAAGTGTGAAGCGCGCCACATTTATGAATTAGAGGCTACTAGATATTAGGAAACTTCACTTCTTCATTTCTCTAAGTCGTGCCATGGAGTTTAACTCTATAAAGTCTTTCTCCTAATCGTTACCTGCTGGTTTTTAGGATATGACTACTACAAGGACTAATGCTAGAAGGACTGAGGGAGACAATGTGGGACAAGAAGTTTCTCCCCAAGCTCCTCTTCAAGCTCTGATTGATCCTTTGGCTGAGAATGTAACAAATGTGGAGTTTAGGACGGCTTTCCAAGTGTTGACTCAAACCGTGACGGCACAAGACAATAGATAGGTGTTAGTTCCCGTGAACCCAAATATGGGTACGGCGGCAGCAAGAGTGAGTGACTTTACAAGGATGAACCCTCCCAAATTTCATAGTTCTAAAATGGAGGAAGATCCTCAACAATTTATTGATGAGGTCTATAAGATACTTGCTATCACGGGAGTGACTCCTGTAGAAAAGGTGGAATTGGCCGCTTACCAACTCAAAGGGGTTACTCAGATTTGGTTCAATCAATGGAAAGAGGCTAGGCCAGAAGAAGCAGGTCCCATAGAATGGGAAAGGTTCAAAAGTGTTTTTCTTGATCAATTTTTCCCTCTTAAGATGAGAGAGGCCAAGGTGCTCGAGTTCATTAATCTTCGGCAAGGAAGTATGAGCGTGAGGGAGTATGCATTGAGGTTCACTCAGTTGTCTAAGTATGCTCCCTCTATTGTAGCGAATCGTAGGACTAAGATGAGCAAGTTTGCGTCAAGAGTGTCCGACATGGTAGTCAAAGAATGACGCACCGCTATGCTTGTCCATGACATGGACATATCTCACCTTATGGTGTATGCCCAACAAATTGAGGAAGAAAAGCTCAAGGAAAGATCTAGAGAGGCAAAGAGAGCAAAAGTGGATGATGGTAACTATTCAGATTCTAGTTCCGGTGGATGGGGTCATTCAAGGTTTAGACAAAAGTATATGCTTTACTTGATCCCAGTGCTACTTTTTCTTTTGTGAGACCATATGTGGCCATGAGGTTTGATGTGCTGCCCTATGTGTTATTAGAACCTTTTTCTATCTCTACTCTCGTTGGTGATTCTGTGGTAGATAAAAGGGTCTATAGAAGGTGTCTGTTTCCTTATCCCATATAGTTACTCTAGTTGACTTAGTAGAGCTTGATATGTTAGACCTTAATGTGATATTTAGGATGGGTTGGTTGCATTTATGTTATGCCTCTATAGATTATAGGACTCGGGTAGTAAAATTTCAATTCCCAAATGAGCCTATCCTAGAGTGGAAGGGGGGGAATTCTATGCCTAAGTGTCAGTTTGTCTCATGTCTTAAAGCTATAAAAATGATTTCTAAGGGTTGCATTTACCATCTAGTAAGGGTGAGGGATGTATATTCCAAAACCCCTTCTCTTGAGTCGGTCCCCGTTGTAAATGAGTTTCCGGATGTGTTTCTAGATGACTTACCCGGTATTCCTCCCGAGCAGGAAATAGACTTTGGTATTGACCTTCTCCCAGATACGCAACCTATCTCTATTGCTCCTTACCATATGGCTCCGACAAAACTTACGGAATTGAAAGAACAGTTGAAGGATCTGTTAGACAAAGGCTTCATTAGACCGAGTATCTCGCCATGGGGTGCTCCGATTTTGTTCCTTCGAAAGAAGGATGGTTCCCTTCGTATGTGCATCGACTATCATCAGTTGGACAAAGTGACTATTAAGAACAAGTATCCTCTCCCAAGGATCGATTACTTATCTGAACCACTTCAAGGGGCAAGTTATTTCTCTAAGATTGATCTTTGATCATGTTATCGCCAATTAAAGGTGAGAGAAAATGATATTCCGAGGAAGGCCATTAGGACCCGATATGGTGATTATGAGTTCTTGGTGATGTCCTTTGGTTTGACTAATGCTCCGACGTCATTTATGGACTTGATGAATAGAGTGTGTAGGCAATACCTAGACATGTTTATGATTGTATTTATTGATGATATTTTTATCTATTCAAGAAGTGAGAATGAGCATATTGATCATTCGAGGATCGTATTGCAAATCCTCAAGGACCAACAACTTTTTGCAAAGTTTAGCAAATTTGAATTTCGGTTAAGATCCGTAACTTTCCTTGGTCATATTGAGTCAAGCAAGGGTATTGAGGTAGATCCTAAGAAGACGGATGCGGTCAAGAGTTGGCCTAGACCTCTAACTCATTCGGATATTAGAAGCTTTTAGGGTTTGGCCGATTATTATAGAAAATTTGTTGAGGGGTTTTCCTCCATTGCTTCTCTTTTGACGGCTTTGACTTAAAAGAAGGCTAAGTTCATATGGTCGGAAGCGTGTGAGAAAAGTTTCCAAGATTTGAAAGATAGACTTACTTCCGCTCCGGTGTTGACCTTACCAGAAGGGATGGATGGTTTTGTGGTATATTATGATGCCTCTAGAGTTAGGTTGGGATGTGTGCTTATGAAAATGGTAAAGTAATTGCCTATGCTTCAAGGCAATTTAAGGTCCATGAGAAGAATTATCCTACTCACGACCTTGAATTAGCAGCGGTCGTATTTGCTCTAAAGATTTGGAGACATTATTTGTACGGAGTTCATGTTGATGTGTTTACCGACCACAAAAGTTTTCAATATGTGTTTAATCAAAAGTATTTGAATCTTTGCCAAAGAAGGTGGCTTGAGTTATTGAAATATTGTGACATGAGTGTTCTTTATCACCCCGGCAAAGCTAATGTGGTGGCGGATGCCTTTAGTCGGTTATCTATGGGTAGTGTGACTCATATTGATGAAGAAAAGAAAGAGTTGGTTCGAGATGTGCATAGATTGGCTCCATTAGGTGTTCGACTAGTGGACTCCACCAAGGGTTGTGTTATGGTTCACAATGATTCCGAATCATCTCTTGTAGCCGATGTGAAATATAAACAAGGTCTTGATACAATTTTGGTAGAATTGAAAGAGGCGGTACTTAAGAAATCCGTTGAGGCTTTCTCCCAAGGGAGAGATGGGGTACTTAGATACCAAGGTTTTTTGTGTATCCCAAACATAGATGATTTGAGGGAACAGATCTTGACTGAAGCTCATGGTTCACGGTATTCCATTCACCCGTGAGCAACCAAGATGTACCACAATTTACAGGAAGTCTATTGGTGGAACGGGTTGAAGAAAGATATTGCGGGGTTTGTGGCTAACTGTCCAAATTGCCAACAAGTTAAGGTTGAGCATCAGAAATCGGGAGGTTTGTCCCAAGATATTAGCATTCCTACGTGGAAGTGGGAGGATGTGAATATGGACTTTATAGTGGGATTGCCACGTACCCGGCATCAATATGATTCAATTTGGGTCATAGTAGACCGAATGATGAAATCGGCTCAATTCCTTCTCGTCAAGGTTTCCTATTCGGCAGAGGACTATGGCAAGTTATATTTGAGGGAAATGGTAAGATTGCATGGTGTGCCATTGTCCATTATCTCCGATAGAGGTACTCAGTTTACTTCCCAGTTTTGGAAGACATTTCAAAAGGGTCTTGGCACCAAGGTGAAGCGTAGCACGACTTTTCACCCCCAAACTGATCGGCAAGCGGAGTGAACAATACAAACTTTAGATGATATGTTGAGAGCATGTGTCATCAATTTCAAAGGATGTTGGGATGATCAATTGCCATTGATAGAGTTCGCCTATAATAATAGCTATCACTCATGTATTGGTATGGCTCCATTTGAGGCTCTTTATGGTAGGAGGTGTAGATCTCCTATAGGTTGGTTTGAGGTGGGTGAGGTTGCCTTGATAGGGCCTGAGTGAGTTCATGAGGCTATCAAAAAAGTTCAACTCATTAGGGAGAGGTTGAGGATATCCCAAAGCCGACAAAATTCCTATGCCGATGTTAGAAGAAGAGACCTTGAATTTGAGGTTAGTGATTGGGTCTATTTGAAAATCTCACCCATGAAGGGTGTGATGAGGTTTGGGAGAAAAGGGAAACTTAGTCCCCGATTTACAGGCCCATATCAAATCATGAGACATGTTGGTAAGGTTGCTTGTGAGTTAGATTTGCCAAATGAGTTGGCAACCGTGCATCCCATTTTTGATGTCCCTACGCTTCAGAAGTGTGGTGGAGATCGGACATCCATAGTTTCCCTTGAAGGATTGGGAGTTGATGTCCCTACAAGGAAGTTTCTTCTGTGAAGGTTTTGTGGAGAAACCACTTAGTTGAGGGTGCTACTTGGGAGGCCGAGGCCGATATGAAGTCCCGATATCCTCATCTTTTTCCTTCTACTCCTATTCTAGCTTGAGGTAATGAATTTCCTCTTGGTTTGTTTTATGATTTGACGTCATGTGTATTTTATGTGTTTCCATGATTTCCTTAAGATTATGCATGTTTATGGATTGCTTAAGTTGTGAAAGAAATGACTTATATTAATGGTTTTCCTCATGTTGTTGTCCATTGAGTATGAGTTGCCTATAGACTTCATGAGATGAATGGTTGAACATGCCTTGACTTGGAGTGGAGATTTCCTCCTTGAGTATGTGCTTTGAGTATTGATTGCATTTGGGCTCCATGAGATTGTGTTGAGCATGCTTGTAAGTTTAGAGATTATATATCATATTCTACTATGAATGTTTCTTTAATTAGTGTGAGGTATTCGTTCTCTCTTAAGAGCATGAGGTAACCGATTAATATCCGATGCATACGTTGGTCAGCCGAATTTGTAAGGTCGCTGTAGCCAGGATGGCGTTTAGACATGTTGATGGTGGTCCCGTAGCTAAGATGGCTCTTAAGAGAAGAACTGATGTAAAACCAAGAGAACCTCCTTAAGGAATTTCATTAAAGAACTTTTGATATGTATATCTTAATACTTCCTATATACCCTGCATAAGCCTAGTATGATTATTATACTTGTTAAAATTAATTTTGTACTGTAAGTCCATTAGACAGTAATTTTTAAACTCTATAGAAAATAATCAGCATACTTTAAATAGTATCAATCTATCTTCTCAAGCAACAAAAATTGCTAAACTAGAAAATGATTTGCAAAACTGGAATATACCAGAAGAACCTTTCAAAAAGATTTACCATCTAGGTAACTTCAGTTTTATTACTCGTCATAATATTAAGACCTGCGAGTCTACTATTGCTATTAATAATTCTTTAGAAATTATC
>JAJONR010000881.1:0-28247 GCA_029582245.1 Solanum etuberosum
CAAATTGCTATTTGCGGCTTATCAAAACTAGAGTCGATGAAAGAAGGGTCTTACCTTGATCTTAAGTTCGTAATACACCTCAAAACCTTAAAGTATATCCAAACCCTTGCTGTCCCAACACCAAAGTATGATATGCTACGAAATCAATAAAACAAATTATACCATGATGACGAGCTCATCGCGTAGAACAACTTTCGTCAAGGACTTAAGTCGAGAAAATATATAAATTGGTTGATCCTAGAAGTGGGTTTTCTAAATTTTTTGGTTATTTTCTGAAAAAAATGAAGAAAAGTCGAAGAAGAAGATATATAAAGATAACCACCGACCTAGGGGACCCACCTCACGTTCCTGCTTGTGCAGTCTCACGAAAATGTGAATATCTCTCTATTCTGAAGTCGTATGAACAAACGATTTGATGCGTTGGAAACTAGACTCGTAGACATTCGATTTTCTGGGTTGTAGGCCCTATAAATCTTTATAGATTGGGAGAAAACCTCCGAGACATTTGACCTAAATTTCAGAGAAATATTTTAAAAGGAACTTACGATAACTTTCGCCAACTTTTATTTTGCAACTTACCTAAATTAAAAACTTGAGATACAGCCCTTGAAAACTTAAAATATGACATACGACATCATTCTTAATTCATTACTCACTCTCTTTGTTTTTTCAAGAAGGTATGAGTTAAATTAGAGTTTCAAAAAGTCGGGGTGTTACGGTCCTATTCCAACAAAAGGAATGAGAACTATTTAAGTTGAGACACAAGCAGGTACAAAAACAATAACAAATATTCTTTATATACCAAACTTAGATTGAAACTTCTTAAGAGTTGGTCAAATGTTAGAAAAAGGTTTTAGATTTTATTTTGAAGATAAATATTGCTTGATCAAGTATCCTTCATGTTTAAAGTCAAAATGAGAGGAAAATGTTTCTTATTAGATCCATTTGAGGAAGAGCAGATGTTGTACTCAGCAAAAGTAAATGTCACTGAGTTATGGCATAAGAGACTCATGCACTATCATTATCAAGGACTTGTGAAAATGCAAAAGTTGAATATGGTGGAGAATCTACCTGATCTGGAAGAAAATTCTACTGAATGTCATGCCTGCCAATTTAGTAAACAACACAGAAAGCCATTTCCAAAATCAACCTGGAGAGCCTCACAAAAGCTACAACTAGTTCACACTGATGTCACATGGCCTCAAAGAACTCCATCACTACAAGGTAGCATCTATTACGTTCTTTTCATTGACGATTTTACAAGAATGTGTTGGATTTTTTTCTTGAAATTTAAGTCAGAAGTTGCTGGTGTATTCTGGAAATTCAAGAAATTGGTGGAAAATCAAAGTAATTGTAAGATTCAAGCTTTAAGGTCTGATAATGGGAAGGAATACACTTCAGTGAAATTTGATTCATTCTTTGAGCAGCCCGATACTGTGCATCATCTTACAACACCATACACACCAGAGAAAAATGGTGTTAATGAAAGAAGAAATAGATGGATAATGGAGATGGCCAGATGTATGTTGCATGAGAAGGAGCTGCCTAAGATATTTTGGGTAGAGGTAGAAAATACAGTTTTATACAGAGTGGACTTCCAACGAAAGCTTTGCAGGATAAAATACCATTTAAATCTTTGTACAGGTTTAAGCATTCACTAAGTTTTCTTAAAGTGTTTGGTTGTTTCTTTTTTTTTTGTGTTCCACAGGTTAAACGTGACAAACTTGACAAGAAGGCAATTATATGAATCCTTGTGGGTTACAGTGGAGTTTCTAAAGCTTACAAGGTCTATCACCCTCAAACAAGATAGGTGAAAATTACAAGAGATGTTCATTTTAGTGAGAATGAACAGTGGGACAAGAAATATTCTCAGAATTCAGGAAAACGCTCTCTAGAAGCAAACAGCAACCCTCCTGAAGAGCAAAAAATAGAACACTAGCAGCAAGAACTAGAAGATGATCATCCAGTCAATGGTAGAAAATTGTTGTCAGATATCTATCAGAAATGTAATGTCGCCATCAATGAACCTGCTGGACCAGTAGAAGCTCTTCAAGACTCAAAATGGAAGAAAGCAATGGAGGAGGATATATTCATGATTGAGAAAAATAAAATTTGGATGTTAGTCAACAAACCTAAAGATAGAAAAGTAGTTGGTGTGAGATGGGTCTTCAGAACAAAGTTAAACACAGATAGTTCCAACTACAAATACAAGACGAGGCTTGTAGTTAAAGGGTACATACAAATTTATGGTGTTGATTACTCTGACACTTTTTATCCTATTGCAAGATTAGACACAATCAGATTGCTACTAGAAATAGCAACACAAATGTAATGGAAGGTGTTCCAACTCGATGTCAAATCATCCTTCTTAAATGACATACTGGAGGAGGATATGTCGAGCAACTATCAGAATTTGTGAAACGCGGTGATGAAGACAAAGTATATCTACTAAAAAAGGCTCTATATGACCTAAAGAAAGCACCAAGCGCTTGGTAAAGTAGGATAGCTGATCATTTGTTAAGCTTAGGTTTTGAAAAAAGATTATCTGAATCTACTTTGTATGTAAAACATAAAGATACGTATATCCCTATTATGTCGCTTTATCTTGATGATCTCCTGATAACAGGAAATAATACAAGGTTGGTTGAGGAATTTAAAGAAGAAATGATGCAAGCTTTTAAAATGACAGATCTTGGTCTTATGACCTATTTTCTTGGAATGGAGATCAAGCAAAGCAAAAGTGAACTGTTCATTTGCCTGAAGAAATACACAAAGGAAATTCTGAAAAGATTTCAAATGCAGGAATGCAAGTCGATGAGCATGCCGATGAATTTAAAAGAAAAGATCTGTAATGAAGATGGAGCCGACAAAATTGATGAAGGTTATTATAGAAGCTTGATTGGATGCTTAATGTATCCCACTGCAACAAGGCCTGATATTCTATTTGTTGTAAGTCTCTTATCTCGTTTTATGCACTGTGCAAGAGAAATGCATTTAAGAGCAACAAAAAGAATATTAACATATATTGAAGGTAGTTTTGACTAAGGTGTAAAGTTTGAGAAATGTCCAAACTTCAAGTTAGTTGGATTCTCAGATAGTGATTGGGCTGGATGCGCAGATGATATGAGAAATACCTCTGGCCATTGTTTCAGCCTAGGTTTAGGAATATTCTCATGGTCATCTAAGAAACAAGAAATTGTTGCACAATCCACTGCAGAAGGTGAATTCATAGCAACAACAGGAGTAGTAAACCAAGTCTTGTGACTTATAAAGATCATGTGTGATTTACATTTGGAACAAAAGGAAAGTACTGTCATTCTTGTCGATAACCAGACATCTATTGCAATCTCAAACAATCCGATGTTTTACAAGAAGATCAAGCATTTCAACATCAAGTTCTATTTCCTGAGAGAAGTGCAACAAAGGGGAGAAGTAACTCTAGTCTACTGCAAGTGTCACGACCCAGGGTATCCCCTAGATGTAACAAGGCACATAGAACCCCGAAAGGCACCATGTAAGCCACTTAGCATATCATAACATAAGCATAGAATAATAAAGAGTAAAACACATTTTTCAAGTCTTAAAAGTTTTCCATAAAAGCAAAGCGGAAGTCTAGACTTGTCTCAATATAACCATCTATTACAATAGTTCAAATGATAAGGGACACATCCCATACAAACTTAGTCCGAAAATGAAATACTAGAAATGAAACTCAAGTGAATCTCCTGTCCTCGAATCATGAGGACTCACCACAAGCAAGGAGAATAGTCGAATCCAAGCTTGAACCAAATGAAGATCACCTCAAACACCGGACCCTACACTTGTGAAAAATGTAGAAAATATGGGTTAGTACAAAAATGCACTAAGTATGATAGCCATGCATGAAAACCTTGAAAACATACTAAAAAGAACATTTTAGTTGAATGCATGCAATTTACTATGTTAAAGCATCATTTGAAGATAGAACCATAATTCATAAGCATATTCATTACATAGATCACCATATCAAAGAGAAACTATAAATACCCTCAAAGTCTACTTGTGCAATGCATGAATAAGATCCCATAATCCTACCCATACTAAGCAAAGCTTCTTCAGTAGCTATAGTTCATAATTCATGTTCTTGTTTGTATTTTGTCATAGTGGGAAATAATCCTTAACCGACATTAGACCATGTGAGCTTAACATGGAATCCGGTGACTCCCTCACCGAAAAGGGTTGGTCTACTTGCCTAAGGTAGAACCGATAACTTTAGCTTAGGTGGATCCACTAGCTAATAACCTATGGGGGCACATAGTTTATGGGATAAGGAGATTGCTACTAGAAATCCGGACTCAACTAAGGTAGAAGGTTTCCATCTCATGAGATACATGCTTTGGGAACCCGGACTCAAATAAGGTAGAAGGAACCCATTTGGAAAGCCGAACTCAACTATGGTAAAGGCTTCGTTGGGAAACCGGACTCAACTAGTGTAAAAGCTTCCATCTCATATTCAATATCCACTCGGTGCTCAACATAATTCCCATATATTACATATTAAGTCTTGACATAAGTTCAAATTTATGGAAGAATATTTAGACACTCAATCCAACATAATTCATACTATAGCTCATAGATTCAATAGGTGAGAATAACCTTTCAACCTTAGAATCATCATATTATGAGAAAACCTTTCACATCACATCATAATCATACATAATTGTGTATACGAGGATAACCTTCCAACACAAAAACAATTAGATCATAATCATATTCACTTTACTCTCAAAGTGTTCTTAAAACATATACATAATCCTCATAATCATGCATAATTCTCATACATTGCCCTTCAAGGACCATAGATCATAATTCATCAACACATCTACAATTACTACATTAGACATGAATGATAATGTAATTCAAGTAGTTCAATTATTATATGAATAATCCTATCATATTCTACTTGCATCAATCAATACACACACTTTGATATCCAAGTTGGGAAAATAGGAGAATTCATGGATTCTTGGGGAATTCAACTTAAAACCATATAAAATCATCAATATACCCATAATAAAACATAATACAATCATTAAAAATATATTTGAAAGGAATCAATGAGATTGAAGTCAAACCATAACTTTTGAGATTTCTAGCTTTGAAATTCGGGATTTTGAAAGGGCTCCATTGATGAATTCTATCCATGGATGAAGAGCTACCATACCTTATCTATTAATCCCAACGAATTTGAGTAGAAAAGCTTGCTCCTTCAACCCTAGATTCCATTTTCTTCTTCTTCTTCCTTGAAGTTCTTAGAGAGTGAATTTTGGGGAAAAGTTGGTTTTGATTTCAAGATTTTGGAATTATGAAGAAGATGACTTAATTTGGGGGTATTAAATCATTATATAGTTAGTCTAATTTAGTGTAAAATGACGTCACTTAATACTAACTTAAAATGGAAAACTCCAAAGTGCCCCTAAGTGTAATTGCCAAAAAGCAGTTTCAGGCCTCACCCACGACCACGGTCCATGGATGGACTCACGTGGCGTGTTGGTGAACCGTGGGTTGAGGTTCTGGAACTTGTTTTCCAGGACTTGACCTACGCCCCTTACCCACGAGGCATGGCCTGACCCATGAGGCGTGGATGCCCTCCGTGGGTCACTGCCCAGGTAGCCTCTAAGTGCCTTCCTCAAGGACCCATGGTTGGTCCTTGGGTGTTTGTAACTTGACGTTCTAACACGAAACCCTATATTTTTTGTACGGGGATGTACGTTTACGACTCTAAACCTCAGGTTAAGCTCTAGTTTAGCCTACTAATTTCTGGTGTGTTACAACAAGTTTGAAAACTAGCAAGCAGACCTGTTTACTAAGCCTTTACCGATCAACAAATTTGAACTTCTTAGACAGAAAATTGGAGTTTGTAGTATCCAAATCAAGGAGGAGTGTTAGGAATCTGCTTTTTAACTACAATAAATTTAGTTTTACTACTTTTATTTTAAGTAAAACTTAGTCAATTAGTTGTTTGTCATGTGTTCCTATTATTTAGGAGTTATTTAGTGAACTGCTAGGTCGTGTGTGTTATTTTTATTTTTTTTATTTTTCATTTTAGGTTCTTATAAATGTAACCTGAAGCATTAATAAAAGACTTCTTCTTCTGCTTCTATTCTTTTCTCTGTCTCTCTTCTTTTTTGTTCAGCCACAATCTTTGATTTTCCTTAGCGGTGTTATTTAGCTTAACAATTTTAAAACCTTCATCTATGTTTTGCTTATTGACTTTGCTGGTTTGGCAAATAAAATAGATAAAAAATGAAAGCTTTTGCTTAATTCTATGTATGAACTCTAAAATACTTGTGACTATCTTCCGTAAATACTTTGAGCTAATTTAATCTCACGTCAATTTTCTGAATATTTTTACTGTTTCCACTCCTTCATTAGGAGTGAAATATATTTTTATTTTGTAATTTATAGGAGATAAATTTCATTTCCTTTTTTCCTTTCATTTTAGTTTTCATATTACTACCTTATTTCTTTTGACTCATGAGTCTAATTGTGAACGGATGAAATATGAGATGTAGATGAGATGAAAAGAAGTAGATATTTTTAATATTTTCTCTTTCTATGACCCCCAGAAGCAGAAGGATAGACAGAGCAAGAGCTCTTGAAGACTAAGTTGTTCTATTATATGCTAATATAATAAATGAATTTTCTCAGCGGTTTAGATAACAAAAATTTGTGAAATGTGATGTTATTCAGACTCATGGTCTGGTTTGATTGTAATATATACAAAGAGTTGAACTGTTCGATACTGACAGCTGCAACCTTTGGTGGTGGTAAGTGAATGATATCATAAATCAATATTTTTAGCTATGCAAGAAGGAATAAGTCAACGGACTTGATTTTTTTGTCCTCTAAGCACTACAATGCACTTCCTTATTTGAACTCTTGGTATCCCACATAGTTGAGAGTTGAGACATATATAAGAAGCAAGATTAAACAAGCGTTGCAAATGAAGCTCTGGAATGGTTGTTGGAAGTTAGCACTTTTATCATTATTTTTGCACATATTGTAAAGAAAAAGTTGTATTATACCAGTTTTGTACAGAGAATTTCGGGTTAAACTTTATTCATTTCAATAACATGTTGGGCCCGTGCATTGCATGGGCATCTTATATATATATATATATATATATATATATATATATATATATATTCTAGGAATGTTTTTAATTATTTATCTTCCTAGTTTAATTTTTTTTGGTACTAATAAATAATCTGTGTATAAATAGGCTTACATATGTAATAAGAATCACTACGATTCATAACCTTTGCATGGCATCAACCAAGATTACAACGTCAAAATTCTAGTGTAATTGATCCCCTCTTCCACCTCTAGTCATGTCGAGAAACTCGAGAATTAATAGAACTACAATTAATGCAACTAATATAATGTTGGTGTTGTATTTATTGCTTCAAGCGCACCATTACCCTCATCGTATTCCCCATGACACAAATAACTTTGAAGCTTACTTTCACAATTACCCCCCTATGTTGTCTCCAATTCATAAGACCAAATTTTTATTAAAATAGTGTTCACATTGACATTATTTTAGTGTAAACCATCTCCAACCCATTACACTATAAAAGAATATTTTCAAATATTTTCATGATATTCTTCTCTCTTCAATATTATATATATATATATATTTTATCATTAATATTTTCAAGAGATAAGGGTCAAAAACACACCTAAACTATACCTTTTTTTAGTTTCATATCTAAACTATTGAGAGTGTGAGTTTCATATCTAAACTATCACTTATTAGTTTGAGAAACACATCTCTCTCTTTTATTACACTCTTATCATGGTGTGTGTAATACACTCTCTTTTATTTTAAAAAAAAAATTGTCACATCACACTTCACATGGACAAAATATTCCACCTTGACAAAAATTAAATAAATTATTAGTATTAGTTAAAGGTAAGGATTAAAGTATTATTATGCTCCGAAAAAAAATATAAGATGTAAAATATTTTTCTTATCCCGCTCCACCCTGATGAGTCCGAGATTTCGACTCATTTGGGATTTTTTTTGATAGTATAAGTGTTCTAAAATGCCTATTTTATGCTCTAAAATAATGTTAAAGTGTTGATTTGCAGCTTGAAGGCTAAGGAGCAAGGCAAGGACATGACCAAACAAAAAGGAACTAAAAAGTGAAGAAGTAAAGAAAAAGCAATCCTGGCGATCGCCAAGACCACTCGGTACACCACCGAGTACTCTTTAGCTCGCCCAAAGTTCCAACATGCCAGCCCTGGGGAAGAACCAAGATGGCGACAGAAATGGGCATTCGGCGGATCGCCGAAGAGGTCGGCGAGCCTGACCTGGACCGCCGTTGGAACCACCCAGCTTGAAAGGGGAACTCTGTAAAACTCGGTGAGCTAAAAGCTCAGTCGGCGACTCACCGAATAGGTCGACGAGCCTGACTTTGTCCGCCGTTTGAACCCTCAAATTGCTGGGAGTCCTGTAAAACTCAGCGAGCTAAAATACAACTCGGCGATTCACCGAGTGGTTCGGTGGGCACGACTTATATCACCGAATGGAGTGCGAACTAAAAGGTTTTAAAGGGCAAACAGTTTAAAGTTTCAAAATCCTTCATGTTCTCCCATTTTTAACTCCCGTACTCTCGTACCCTATATTAGATCTTTAGTATTTTCTTATTTTTAGTCTCATATCTTGTGAAATCTTTGCTCGGGATTGTGGAACTTTGCCGCCTAGCATTACAACCTTCTTTTTCTGTATAAAGGTTAGTTTTTCCGAACCCTGTACTTAAATATGTGGTTGAAATCGAATGCAAGTTGTAATGTGTTGTTGATTATTGTTAGGTAGTTGATTTTATCATGTTTAATTGTTGGATTGGCCGTAATGAATTAAAATGGTGCCTAATTGCTAGTAATTGATCGAGTCCCGTGTTTTTGCTTGTTAGAATTGAGTCTAAATGGTTGAGTTGTGCTAAATTTGTGTTGGGTCTAGTGGGGTGAAGTCTGAGTAACCCCGAATTGTGCTAAACGTTGTATTTTTCTCAATGATGGAGTGGTTGACGTCATTCTTAAGGGAAAAAGACGTCAAATGGTCAATTTTGGCCAATTTTGGGAAAGTCTGAGTATCCCGAAGGCATGGGTAGTATGGGTCTGACCTTAATTTCATAGTGTAGGTGTTTAATTTTGTTTTCAGGGGTTGCGGGCTTGATTTTGAAGTGAGGTGTGAAAAACTGGCACGTTGGGCCGTTTGGCGAGCTGAGTCGAGCTCGCCGAGTGGTTCGGTGGTTCGAAAAACACCCCCTAGATCTCCCTTAATTTCCTTAAATTGGTGATTTTGATTATATAACTTTCGGCGATATGCCTGATCTCACCGAGTTCACTTGGCGGCTCGCCGAAAGTCCTTTTTGATCGCCCTTCTGCGCCCCTAATCCTTAAAATACACTATAACTTTCGGCGAACTACTTCTAGTTTGCCGATTGGTGTCGGCGATCCGCCGAAAGGACCCGGACATCATCGACCAACTTTGAATTTTGGAAGTTTTTGTGCTGGAACTTTTGGCGAGCCCAACATGGCTCGCCAAAGTGATTCGGTGACTCGCCGAATGGTTTGGCGAGTCTTTCTACAGCATGTTTTCTGCACTTTTTCTGGAATTTTTCTAACGTTTTTCTGCTTTATTTGTAGAAATTACTAGACCCAAAGTGTCCGGAAGAGACATGCCGCCTCGCAAGCGGACACGTGGAGTGGTTATAGATGAGGGTGCAGCTGCATCCAGAGCAAAAACAACCAAACTCCCTACCAAGGAAGGAAAAGGCAAAGGAAAGGGCAAAGCATCCGTGGTTGAGACACCAGAGTACATCTCTGATAGTGAGGGAGTCTATGAGACTCACCTCACCTCATTAGATAATGAGGGGGATTCTCAGGCTTCCATCTCTGAGCCCGAGGATGACTAGCTTCTACAGGCCAGGAGAACAGAGCTTCGCTCCAAGGGGATGCATGATCCATCTAGGATCCCGGTGCCTCCTCCTCCTCCTCCTCCTCCTTCTCCAGCTACAACACAGATTGTGGTCCCGGTGCCACTAGTACAGGGTCCTCCTCCCCGGTATCTCGACAGACTAAAGGCCGAGGGATTGAGGACTATTCTTGAGGAGAAAAGATTATCCACAGATAGTGTGATGGACAGGTACCCAGAGATATCAAACACACTCAAGTTCCTTAAGTTCGAGATTTTCACCAAACCCCGAGGCCCCTACATTCCCAATTGGGTCTAGGAGTTTTATTCAGCCTATGGTGTGCTGGTCCCTAAGGGGAAGAAGAAGGCCAGCCTGTTCAAGACGGTTGACTCTGTGACAGTCCGAGGCAAGAAAGTGAAGTGCGACAGTTTTGACATCAATGCTGTTTTGGGGTGCACTTATGATTTCATGCACAAATTCATCGATTTGATCCAGAGGAAGATGTTGGAGGACCTGAAGGGTTGGTTGGCACCCCTATTATCTAATGCCACCCCGAGGTGGATAGAGGCAGGTGTGCCCATATAAAAGCAGGATCTAAATGTGGCAGCTCGAGACTGGTTCAGGTTCATCAGCAACACGATTATGTTGTCCCAAAATGATCCATTCTCAGACACCCAAAGGCAGCATGTTTAGGCTCTATCATTTCTCGCCAGAAGCTGAATTTGGGGCAATTGATTGAGCAGGAGATGGCCAAGATGGTCAAGCAGAGACATACTTCACTCTCATTCCCGGTGTTGATCACTGAGCTGTGTAGACGGGTTTGTGTTCCTCGAGATGAGAAGACGGATGTGGAGATGACACCCACCTCCACTACTGACGTCCGGCGTATGGAGGCCGAATACCAGAAGGATAAGGCTGAAAGGAGGAGGGCAGCCCCGGTGGACACTTCCCAGGGAGTTGACATTGACACACTACCTGCAGAGGTAGTCTTGCCTACTCAGGCCACCAGGCCTTCATGTATTTCCAGCTCTACTCCTTCCGACACTCCGGATAAATCTGCTGCTTCCCCTCCCCCTAGACCTGCTGTTGCTTCTGCTACTACTACTTCTAGGCATCCGATCACCCAGGGGATGCTGTATAAGATGGGGGATCTGGCCCAGTCTGCTGATACGCGTGCCTCCCGACAAGAGGCTGCAATTCCTGGGATGATCGAGAGAGCCATTGTTGCTGTATTGGCACCTCTCAGTGCTTTGATTGATGCCCTTACAGTGAGGGTAGAGGTATGTGAGAAAGGACATGGAGTTTCTGAGGAGGTGACGGCCTTGAAGGCTGATATTATTGGGTTGAGGAAGGATGTGGACCAGCTGAAGTCCACCAATTTTACCTCGCTATTTGGGATGGTGGAGATCCCAGATGACCCGTGTGCAGATATTCCAGCCTGTTCGGATGTGCCTCCGGCTACTACGACTGGAGATGAGGTTAAAGCTGATGATGCTGCTGGTGAGTCTGAGGCTGAGACTGATGAGGATCAGCTCGGTGATCGAGAGGAGGCTGTTTATGAGGACTTGGTTGATCTGGAGGGTGCCATGTACGAGACAGCTAGACAGGCCTCCTGAGAGATACTTCGATGGTGGGCTCCAGTGGAGCCAAAGATGATGAGACACCAGACATTGATGCCCAGATAGATGGAGTGACTGAGATACAGACTTCACCCTAAGCCTAGCCTGGCAGGATGATTATTTTTACCTTCCTCTCTGTTGTGTTTTATTGATTGTTGGTTTTTAGTTGCATTTGAGGACAACTGCATGTTTTTATGTGTGGGGGTGAGGTATTTCCATACCTATCTCTTTTGTAGGCTATTTTGTGAATATTGGGCTTATTTAGTTTATATATATATCTTGGTTTTGGTATTGCAGATGTTTTAGCTTGTGGCCCATTATTTTGATGTGAAATTGGTTTTGAGCCAAATTTTAAAAAAATTTCACCTCTTTTGTGTGTGATTGTGGATGTTCTTGTGCAAATTTTAGTGTCGGTTGTGGTCAATACCGATGACTTGGATAGTGCTCTTAATCAAAAAAAATAAATGTGCGGCTATGATGAGGCAAACGAAGTTACATAGGCAATATGTGAACTTTTAGCATCTCGTTGTGACTAGCCGGTTGTCGAATGAATCGCTTGTGATGAACATTGTACGCTAGCTAGAAAGTGTGGAGTCTTGTTTGATAATTGTATCAATGCCTTGTGTGGTGAGGTCTCTTTGAACATTGTGCATGATGACACCTAGAATTTTTCCCGTTGGTCTGATTGATTGAGTGAGGCAAGCGATAGACATGATCTTAGGTAAATTTATTGAAGAGTGAGCCTATTTGACAATATACCTCTTTTGTGGCCACCAATGTGAGAAGTGTGAATCTTGTTTTGGCACCCATTGAGCCTTACCTATTTTCTTGGAAGAAACTTGAAAAATTGTGACCTCTCTTTATTCCTTCACCCATAACTTTCATGAAGTATGGTTTATTTGAATAGCCAACTTAGGTCAAAAGCCTAAGTTGGGGGTGTGGTGAAAGAGAAGGAAAGTCAAGAAGTGAGAAATATTCCCCCTAGTTGGATTGTTTGGAAAAATAATGGAACCCCTCCATATAAAAAAAGAGAAAAGAGAAAAAGAAGAAGGAAAAGAAAAGACTAAAAACGAGAAAAAGTTGTGAAATAAAGTAGTGAAAATAGCAAAAGAAATGAGGTATCCGGTGATTCATGTCTAGTTGAATAATGGGGTGGATTATGATCATGTTTGAATGAGAAGGAAAAGGAGAAAATGTTTTTCAAGCCATACTTCATGAAGGTAGAAGCCACTAAGCCTAAATTGCCATACCTTCGCACTCAGCTTCATTACAAGCCTTAAAAAGACCTTTTTGATCTTGAGTTAGCTGAAACGAATGTTGATTGGAAAATAAGGGCAAGCCTATGGGTGGAGTCATGCATGTGTTCATCTTTGTGAGTGTGAGAGTTGTATGTGATTTCGGGACTTTAAATTGTAGAGAAATTTTGTGTGAATATGGAATCATCTTTGTTGTGAGGGCATTTGAATACCTTTTGTTGAGCTTGAACTTGCATTTGAAGCAAGCATTGTGAGCTTGAGTACTCTTGATGATGGTGAGTCACAATTTGAAACTTTGAGTGCACAATTGATCATTGTATGAGTAATTTGCACCTTGTTGTGTGCATTTATGTTGAGTCTTATGCAACACTGTTTGTAGACATCCTTGTTGAACTGATTGATCTTGAGTTTTACTTGAGGACAAGTAAAAGTTTAAGTTGGGGTGTTGATGAGTCTGAGATTTAGACTCATTTGGGCTTTGTTTTGATAGTATAAGAGTCCTCAAATGCCTATTTTATGCTCTAAAATGATGTTAAAGTGATTATTTGCAGCTATGAAGGCTAAGGAGCAAGGTAAGGACATGACCGGACAAAAAGGAATGGAAAAGCTGAAGAAGTGAAGAAAAAGCAATCCTGGCGATCGCCAAGACCATTCGGCGCACCGCCGAGTGGCTCTTTAGCTTGCCCAAAGTTCCAACATGCCATCCCTGGGGAAGAACCAAGTTGGTGATAGAAATGGGCATTCGGCGGATCGCCGATCGGTTCCGCGACAACAAATTGGATTGCCCAAAGTTACAGGACCTGAGATGCTGAAGGCCAAGGCAAAGTGGCGATGGAAGAGGACAAACGGCGAATCGCCGACCTGTTCGGCGAAGTCCGACTTATCTCGCCCAATGGCTGTTCAGGCCAATAATTGGGCAACTATAATTTGAAATTTGAAACGAAGATTTAGTATCATGCGATCATTCAGTAGAGTTTCTTTTAGTTTTTGAGTTCCATTGTAGACTTTGAAGCTTTTGAGGCTCAAACTTGAAGATTTGCAAGTGGGTTTCTGAAATTACTCAATTTGGACCATTGTAAAGACTTGAAAACCTTTACCCAGATCATGGCTAATGTATTTGGTAATCGTTTCTCTATTTTTATGATGTGTAGCTAAAACCCCAACTCTTGGGGTGTGATCATGTGTTTATTTATCTAATTATCTTATGGGTATTGTTGTTTGATGATGAAATTGCTGTTTTAATGTGGGTTTAATCATTAGCTGAGTTTTAATCTATGAATTGTAGTTGCAAATGCAATTCTAATTTTGGGTTCTTGGCTTGCTTGAGAGAGAGGTTTTGGAACAAAAACTTTTGATTAATGATTTGTGGGTATTGGGTCGATACGGGTTTAGCTCGAGAGAGTAAATCCTAAACCTAATCCTACCCATCTAGCTCGAGAGAGTGGATGCATTAAGGTTGTGGGTTGGTTATCTTGTTAAGCTTGTTGATGTTCGAAAGAAATCACCTGAACCATAATAGTTGTTCGAGAGAAAATTATTGCATGTAAAGTCCAGCCTACCCACAATATTTCAGCAAGTTATTGTTAAATTTCAATTACCCATATAGCGTAATTAGCTTATAAACGATCACATCCTGAGAATTCCGCCCTATATTGATATTTCCCAGTTTTGCTTGTGCTGTAGCTGATAGTTAACAATCCAAAACCCCCCATCTGACATGCGTTGTCACTCCTTAGACTTGTTTACATGTCTTTTCGATAAATTTTATTCCTATAGCCGAATAGATCACTTTATAACTTCATAACTGAATTTTAGACACGTACCACTCCCTGTGGGTTCGACCCCAACTCTTCGTTGGGTTTTATACTGACTAACGATCGTTTACACCTAGAATTGGATGAGGTATACTTGAGACGTTCTATCACACCCCTTCCTCTCACCGTACTCTCCCCATCCCAAAATTTTAGTTTTTTTTAAAGAAAATCTTTTATAAAAGTTTTTAAAAAAAATTCTTACTTCACATCCCCCCATCCCTTCAAATAATAATTTAGATATTATTTTTTTTAAAAAAAATTCTACCCCACCCCTCATAACCCTTCGCATTCAATTTTTTTCTCGTTTTGTATTAGACATACATTTTTTTTAAAAGGTATTTTTTTACTTGCCGCAAGAAATTTTTTAAAATAATTTTTTATTTATGTTATATTTTGTACGTAAGTAGAATAAATTATTTTCCTTAAAATATATGTACATATCTAACACAAAACGAGAAAAATGTAAATAATAATAATAATAGTAATAATAATAATAAAGATAAATTAGGAACGGAGGATTAGACAGGGTGGGGTAATTTTATTTTACTTTTTTAAAATAATATCAAATTTTTTAGGAAGCAGTGGGGTAGGGGGTGAGGTTTGAATTTTTTAAAAATATTTTATAAAAGAATTTTAAAAAATAAAAGGACGGGGGGAATGTCCGTGGGGGGGGGGGGAGGGGTAAGATGGTGGAGTGGTATGAGAAAAATATTTTAAATTTTATTTTTTATAAAAATAATTTTATTTGGATAGTAATATTTTAATCTTTATTTTTTAACTAATATTAATAGTTTATATATGTTTTGTCAAGGTGAAATATCTTATCTATGTCGGATGTTTTGTGACAGTTTTTGCAAATATAAGAGAGTGTATTACACACCACTGAGGTGTGTTTCTCAAACTAATAAGTGATAATTTAGGTATGAAACTCATAGACTCAATATTGAAGGTATGAATCTAAAAAAAAAGGAATAGTTTAGGTGTGTTTTTGACACTTATCTCTATTTCAAAAGTTTTATACAGTACAAATGATGATAAAATAATCAAAAAGAGATTTGGTGTTGATGAATAGTGTTACATCAAATTTGGTGTAACACTATTCACACACTAAAATAGTGTAAAAATTGGTGTTGAATTGAAGCACTGAAATGTTAAATTTTATACCAAAATAGAATTTAGGGTAAAATTTGGTCTGTGATATTGATGGCCCAACTGTTGTACTAAATCACTTCCTACTAATTAATTTTACGGCCTGGGTTCGTTAAGACCAAATGGCTCTTAATTGATGCATAATACTAACTTTGGTATCAATGGAGCCCGTGGCTGAGCTAGGAGTTGCTTGAAAATTACCGTTGTGAGTTGCTCGGACTACTTCACAGCACCTTGGAGTCCCCTTCTATTTTTCATTAATGTTCTTCATATTTGAGAAATTATGTACATTTCAAAAATGTTGTATCGACTCATTATTAGTTTCTTCATGACTTACCTAGGTAGTTATAGTTAGCCTTTTAATTTAATTAGAGTCCTATTATACCTTCGAACTCATTTTTTTGTATTTTGATGCACATTTTGTGCTGATGTTAAACCTTCAGCCATGTAAAGTTGGTTGTGTTGTATAAAACGAGCCGCACCGTGTGTAAATATTTTTAATTTTTAATTTAAGAAAATCTTCTTATTTTCTTTATCTCGTATTTAAACCAAGTTAAAAAAATTGCCTTGTATTTAATTTTTTTTAATCTTTATTCATTATTTTTTCTTTTTTTCCTATCGATTATTTATTCTTTTTATTTTCTATTTCTTTCCTTTTTATTTGATTTCAAATGTCTTGTATTTAAAATAAGTTAGTTTCGGATGGATATCAAAATAAATAAAGAAAATCAAATAAAAAATAAAAAATATTAAAACATTAAAATTAAAGGACACATTAAAAAAATTATTATTCTTTTTTATAAAAAAATAAATACACGTATTTTTTTAAAAATAATTAAAAGTGAAAATATAAGAACTAATAAAAAAGAAAAAACGTTTAAAGTGAGGAGGAAAATAAATATTTTAGAAAGAAAGAAATGAAAATAATATATATATATAAGTTTTAATATTAATAATTATGTGTACTAACTAATTGTAAAATGACCAATTAAAAAAGGACATGTGTTCATCAATTTATATATTAAATTGTCTTGAGTATTTTTTATGACATGTGTCCAATTTTTATTGGTTAATGGTGCCTAAAAAAAGTGCAGCGACGCTAGTATCATGTCACCACAAAAGGTTCATGAAACTACATAAATAATGAGTTCGGAAGAGGGGAGAGGGATAATAGGACCCTAGTTAAGTTAGAGTCTATTCGGAAAGCCACCAAGTAATTGGAATTGGTATAACTATTAGGGTAGTAATTACCAACCTAGTAATTACACAACCTAGTAATTATGCTGACCTGTTTGTTTGCCATAATGTAATTACATTGTAATTATAAGTGTATTGTTTGGTTGCATTAAGGTTATATTGAATTTTAAAAAGAAAAAATAATTATTTAAATTAAAAATATATATTAAACAAATAGGAGAATTTATAAATGATATTAAATTGAATATATATTAATTAATAAACAAATGTTCTTAACAATATTATAAAAAATAATTGATTTATATTTTTCAATTTAGTATATTTTAATTAAATTAGTCATAAAAACTAAAAGTACACAATTTCTATGAACATCATGAACTGCATGTTTGACAAAAAGATTAATATTACAAATATAATGTCATAAAATTATAAAACATTTGAAAAAAAAGATAATCTATCAAGTCTAACTTAAAAAAATAGTTTGCAATGTAAAATATCGAGTCAATACTCCTAAAACAAATAAAATTGAAAGTATAACATAAGTTCTAAATTCAAAACAAAAAAAATTAACATAATGCTCTTATGTCAGATTTCAACATAACATACATAAATATGATTTAAAAAAAAACCGTAAGTTCATAACTTTATTCAACAATGAATTCTACTTTAATTTAAAAATTAGAATACTAACAAAATAATACTAATAGTTTTTAATATTTTTAGATAATACAAAAAAATTACATGGAATCACATTAAGTAATATATATATAAAATTAAGAAAATATTAGAATAATAAAATAAAAAAGAATTTAAAATAAAAATACATTAAAACGAAAAAAATATAAATATAAATATTAATAAAGAAAGAAATTAAAAAATAATCAGCTTGTAATTTCACGATGTAATTACTAGCAATTCACAGCCCCCTCCTATGAATTGGAGAGTGTAATTGCACCATGCCAATTACATCCAATTACATGCTGAAAAGGTAATTACATGGCCAACCAAACATGACAGACAATGTAATTACACCAATTACACCAAATCCAATTACCAAGGTGACTTTTCAAACAGGCCCTTAATGTGTGTTGCTTGGATTTAAGTCATAATTTAGGAGGCGGTACTTATGCCATATCATGATAACTAGGGGTGTTCACGGTTTGGATAAAAACAGATCCAAACCGAAAAAATTGAACCAACTGATTAAATAAGCTGTTTTTTATTTGAATTAGGCGTGGTTTGGTTTTAAATTTCTAAAAACTGATAGTATTTGAGTTGGCTATAGTTTTATTCGAAAAAACCCGAAGAAATAACCGAACCAAACCGACAAATTATATACATATATTTTATTATTATACCTACATAATATATTATTTTTATAAACCATTTTAAAGATCTTATATGTGTTTTCATAAAAAATTATTTATAATATACTTATGAAAGCAAAAATGCCCAAGGTGAGAATATTTATCTTATTGGTTTCATGTATATGCGTGTCTATGACAATTCTTTATGAGATTGAAAATGTCACTGTCTCTTCATTCTACACCAAAATAATAAATTTTGAAGCTTTATTCATAGTAAATTTAATGATTGAAAGTTATGTAATGCCAGTCATTCTAACTATTTTCGTTTTGAATTGATTGTTGTCACTGTAACACCTTGGATTCGAGATGACGGGAAAATTCATTTTTTAAGAGATCTGGTGCCAGTTCCTACGGTGCCATCCACGGCCCGTGGAACGACCCACAGACCGTAGGTCAGGTCCGTGGTTGGCCAGGAAAGTCTCCCCAAATTGTCAAGTTCCAGTACTTTTCAACGGTTCACCAGGACTGTCCGTCGTTCATGCACGAACCGTAAATAGGTTTCGTAGGTGAGTCCCAAACTTAGAGAGATTTTGAGGTTGAAAGTTGAGGACCACAGTTGGGACCCACGGCCCGTCGATTGGACCACGGCCCGTGGGTGGGTCCCGTCATTGGAGGTCCTGAGTTTTGAGTCTTTGACACCAAACGACGGACGAACAGGACGGACCGTAGGTCGTCACCGTCAATGGTGTCGATAGTTATCTTTCTAGGGGATTTTGGGTCTTATCCTAAATATTATAGCCTAATACTATGTCGTTTTGCCCTTCACCTAAAGACTTATATAAGTGTTTTAACCCTCAAGTTTTCCCAACTAAAATCATTCTCTCAAATTCATAAAAGAACAAGTCTTCCTCTCAAAATATTTCTCTCTCAAGAAAACTTGAAGAAGAACGGAACAACATAGAGTTTAAAGCCAAGTCTCCAATTCCACCATTGAAGTTAAGCAATTAGCATCGAGGTATGATAGTTTTCATCCATGGAGACCTTTCCTCCACGGAGTTTCCACATTCTCCAATTTATAAAGATAAAATTCTCCAATTGAGTTAAGGTTTCTTCCATGTCATGGTTCCTTTAATTATTGATTTATTTGAATGTTTTATGATCTATCAAGCATGAATTGAGATAATTACATAATTTTATGCTGAATTCCCATGAACCCATGTCTAACCCATGTTATCTAGATATTGATGATTAAAAGTGGATTTTGAACCATGAAAGGTGAATTATGCAATGATGCATATTCTTATGAAGTTGATGTAAATGTTTTAATGATGCTTTGAGAGTGAAGTATCAATGATGTTGTTATTGTTGTGTTGTTGAAATGATTTCTCATATACACATGAAAGCTTGATTGTGAAATGTTTTCTCACATGATAAGGATTCTAAGGTTGAAAGGATTCCTCAGCTAAAATGAATCTAAGTTAAGGAGCTATTCTAATCTTGAGGCAAGAGGCGATTACACATGCTCTCTATAGAAAGAAAAGTGGCGATTACCCATGTCACATAATGTAAGGATAAGAGGTTATTACCCATGTTCCTTTAAAAGATAAGATGAATATGATTAAGAACTATTTCGTGGAAGTTAAGCTTAGTACCGAGTAGACAAGTGGCGATTACCCGTGTCCCATAAACTATGTGCCAACATAGGATTGTCTAGATAGACATTAGCTAGTAGATCCACATAAGCTAGAAATTCATGGTCCTTACTTTGAAAAGTAGGACACCCCTTTTCGGTGTGGGGCAGACACTAGATTCCATGTTAATAGCTCACATGGTCTTATATGTTGGTTATGACTACTTCCCACAAGCAAGCTAAGGTGAACTAAGGTTACTTCAAGAAGTATTTTATGTATGTTTTGAGATGATGTTCACTTGCATTGATCATGTTTTACGACTTATATTTTCTAACATTCAAGATCCATGTTTTAGCTTGATCATTGCATGCTCATGAAAATGTCCCTTTTTAGCATGACTTTATATGTTTTTATGCATGGCTATCATACTTGGTACATGTTTGTATTAACACATATTCTTGCCTAAATTTCCTCAAATGTAGGGTCTGACAGTCAGGGTTCCCTGTTTTGTGGCTAGAGTTCTTTGAGGAGATTTTGAGCTTTGGTGAGTCCTCATGCTTCGAGGACCGGACATTTATTATTTTCAGTCTTTCCTTACCTTCAGTTTTGGAACATGATGTACGGGCTATGCCCAGATTCATTCTTATGTACTAGATGTCTTTGAGACGCTGTTTAGATTTCTGCTTTTCTCTATAAAACTTTGATATGTTGAAACTGTCTTCTAACTCTCTTTATTCTATTATCTTGTATGACGAAAGCTAAGTGGTTTGTATGGGGCCTCTCGGGGTCTTATACGCCATGTTACACCTATGGGCTACAAACTTGGTAATCAGAGCACAAGATTTAGAAACGTCCTAGGAAGTCTCATAAGCCATGTCGAGTGCGGTCTTGTTCATGAGTGTGAAGCACGCCACATTTATGAATGAGAGGCTACAAGATGTTTAGGAAATTCCACTTCTTTCATACTCTAAAGTCGTGCGATAGAGTTTAAGTCTATAATGTCTCTCTCCTAATCCTTATCCGATGCTCTACAGGATATGGCTACTCGAAGAGCATATGCTAGGAGAAATGCGGGAGAGAATTCGAATCAAGAGGCTCCTCCTCAAGCTCCCCAAGTTCCGATCGATGCTTTGGCCGAGCAAGTGACTAATGCGCAGTTTAGGGCTGCTTTTCAAGTATTGGCTTAAGCTATCATGACCCAAGAAAATAGGGAGGTTACATTCCCCGTATACCCAAATGTGGGTACGGCGGCATCTAGATTAAGGGACTTCACTAGAATGAATCCTCCGGAGTTTCATGGTTCTAAGGTTGATGAAGATCCTCAAGAGTTCATCGATGAGGTTTATAAGATGTTAATGATCATGGGAGTGACGCCGGTGGAAAAGGAGGAGGTGGCCTCTTATCAACTTAAGGGTGTTGCTCAATATGGTACAACCAATGGAAAGAAGGGAGACCGGAAGATGCGGGTCCTCTCAATTGGGAAAATTTCAAAGTTTCTTTCCTTTATAGGTTGTTTCCCCTTGAGATGAGGGAGGCAAATGTTCTTGAATTCATCAACTTTCGTCAAGGAAACATGAGTGTGAAGGAATATGCTTTGAAGTTCACACAATTGTCTAGGTATGCTCCTACTATGATTGCCGATTCTAGGGCAAGGATGAGTAAGTTTTTTTCGGGTGTGTCCGAAATGGTGGTTAAGGAATGTCGTACCTCCATGTTTATTAATGATATGGATATTTCTCGTCTCATGGTTCATGCTCAACAAATTGAAGAGGAGAAACTTAAGGAAAGGTCTAGGGAGGCAAATAGAGCTAAGACCGGTGATGGTAACTTCTTGCATTCTAGGTCCGATGGACAAGGTCGTTCTACATTTCGATAAAGGTTTTCCGGTCAAGGTTCCTCCAATGCTCCTTCTAAGTTTAACAAAGAGAGGCTGTCTAACCCTAAGCCTCAATGAGCAAGTGGTAGTGGGTCCTTGTTGCCTACTTGTGCTAAGTGTGGAAGGAAGCACGAGAGCAAGTGTCTAGCGGGTTCCAATACTTATTTTGGTTGTGGTAAGATGGACCACAAGATAAGAGATTGCCCTTCAGTTTCTAAGAATGATAGAGATAATCGTCGAAGGGTTCAACCTAATTCTTCATCTCGTCCTAATGGTCCGAGTTCAAATGCTCCCAAGTAAAATAGATTTTATGCACTTCAGACTCATGGTAAACAAGAGGGTTCTCCCGATATGGTTACCGATATGTTGAAAGTCTTCCAACTTGATGTTTATTCTTTACTTGACCCCGGTGCTACCTTGTCTTTTGTGACACCATATGTGGCTATGATTTTGATATTCTTCCAGATGTGTTGTTGGATCCTTTTTCTGTCTCTACTCCTGTTGGTGATTCTGTTATGGCTAAGAGGGTCTATAGGAATTGTCCAGTCTCCTTGTCCCATAGAATTATTCTTGTTGATCTGGTAGAGCTTGATATGCTAGATTTTGATGTTATCCTTGGTATGGATTGGTTGCATGCATGTTATGCTTCTATTGATTGGAGAACCCGTGTAGTCAAATTCCAGTTTCCAAATGAGCCTGTCCTAGAGTGGAAAGGGAGAAATTCTATGCCTAAGGGTCGGTTTGTCTCTTGTCTTAGAGCTAGAAAGATGATTTCTAAGGGTTGCATTTACCATCAAGTTAGGGTGAGGGACATAGATTCCGACACCCCTACTCTTGAGTCGGTCCCCATTATTAATGAGTTTCGAGAAGTATTTCCAGATGATTTACCCGATATTCCTCCCGAAAGGGAAATAGGATTCGGTATTGACCTTCTACCAGATACGTAACCTATCTCTATTACCCCTTATCGAATGGCTCCGGCAAAGCTAAAGGAGTTGAAATAGTAGTTGAAAGATTTGTTGGATAAGGGTTTCATCCGCCCGAGTATCTCTCTATGGGGCGCTCCAGTCTTGTTTGTTAGAAACAAGGATGGTTCTCTCTATATGTGTATAGAATATCAGCAGTTGAACAAGGTTACCGTTAAGAATAAGTATCCTCTCCTAAGGATATATGACTTGTTTGACCAACTTCAAGGGGCAAGTTACTTTTCCCAGATTGACCTTCGGTCAGGTTATCACCAATTGAGGGTGAAAGAAGATGACATTTCGAAGATGACTTTTCAAACTTGGTATTGTCATTATGAGTTTTTTGGTAATGTCGTTTGGTTTGACTAATGCTCCGGCGTTATTTATGGATTTAATGAATAGGGTGTTTAGGCAATACCTCGACATGTTTGTGATTGTGTTCATTGATGAAATATTGATCTATTCGAGAAGTGAGGGTGAACACGTTGATCATTTGAGGATTGTGTTGCGAATTCTCAAGGACCAACAACTTTTTGCAAAGTTTAGCAAAGGCGAGTTTTGGTTAAGGTCCGTGGCTTTTCTCGGTCATATTTTTTCAAGTAAGGGTACTGAGGTACATCCTAAGAATACAAATGCGGTTAAGAGTTGGCCTAGTCATCTATCCCCTTCGGATATTCGAAGTTTCTTGGGTTTAACTGGTTACTACAAAAGGTTTGTTGAGGGATTTTCTTCAATTGCTTTTCCATTGACACCATTGACTCAAAAGAAGGCTAAGTTCATATGGTCCGAAGCTTGTGAAAAGAGTTTTCAGGAATTGAAGGATAGACTTATTTCTGCTCCGGTGTTGACTTTATCGGAAGGGACATATGATTTTGTCGTTTATTGTGATGCCTCTAGAATTGGGTTAGGATGTGTCCTTATGCAAAATGGGAAAGTCATCACCTATGCTTCAAGGCAAATTAGAATTCATGAAAAGAATTATCCAACCCATGACCTTGAACTAGCGGCAGTTGTTTTTCCCTTAAATATTTGGAGGCATTATTTGTATGGTGTTCATGTGGATGTATTTACCGAATACAAGAGTTTGCAATATGTGTTTAATCAGAAAGATTTGAATCTTCGTCAAAGGAGATGACTTAAATTATTGAAAGACTATGACATGAGTGTTCTCTATCACCCCGATAAGGCAAATGTGGTGGCGAATGCTTTTAGTCGATTATCGATGGGTAGTGTTGCTCATATAGAAGATAATAACAAAGATTTGGTGTGAGATGTTCATAGATTGGACCGATTGGGTGTTCGGTGAGTTGATTCTACTAAAGGTGGTGTTACGGTTCACAATGGGTCAGAATCATCTTTTGTAGTCGATGTTAAGGCCAAGCAAGGTCTTGATCCAACTTTGTTGAATTGAAGGAAGCGGTGCTTAAAAAGTCCATAGAGGCTTTCTCCCAAAGGGGAGATGAAGTACTTAGATATCAAGGTCGGTTGTGTGTTCCTAATGTTGATGACTTGAGAGAGCAGATCTTGTCAGAAGCCCATAGTTCTCGATATTCCATTCACCTGAGAGCCACAAAGATGTACCGTGATTTGCAGGAGATCTATTGGTGGAATGGGATGAAGAAGGATATTATGGAATTTTTGGATAAGTGTCCCAATTGTCAACAAGTGAAAGTTGAGAATCAGAAACCGGGAGGTTTATCCCAATATATTAGCATTCCTACTTGGAATTGGGAAGATTTGAATATGGACTTTATTGTTGTCTTGCCTCACACCCGACTACAACATGACTCAATTTGGGTTATTGTAGATCGAATGACGAAATCAACACTTCATTCCCGTCAAGATTTCTTATTCGGCGGAGGACCATGCTAAGTTGTACTTGAGAGAAATGGTAAAGTTTCATGGAGTGCCTTTATCCAATATCTCCGATCGTGGTACCTAATTCAATTCGCAGTTTTGGAAATCTTTCCAAAAGGGTCTTGGTACTCATGTCAATCTTAGTACGACCTTTCATCCACAAATCGATGGGCAAGCGGAGCATACTATCCAAACTTTGAAAGATATGTTGAGAGCCTGTGTAATTGATATCAAGGGTAATTGGGATGACCATTTTCCTTTGATTGAGTTTACATATAATAATAGCTATCACTCAAGTATTGGTATGGCTCCATTTGAGGCATTGAGTATTGAGAACCGAGTTGGGTAAGGGTTCAGATAATCTAAATCCCATAATTGTACTGCCAGGGTAGGATAGGATCGTGTCATTGTTTTAGGCGGCTCCTTATAAATCCCCTAGTAAGAGCTCTCAGATTGGATCCATTAGTTAAGTTTGTCCTTTACCTTTTCAAGAAATAGGATGGCTCTAGCAACATGGTTTAACACTCCGGATTCGAAAGAGGGAAATATAGCATTTTTCAAGACTTACAAGTGCCATCCACGAGGCCCAACCACGGGCCGTGGGTTAAACCACGAGCTGTAGGTAGGGTCGTGGAGAGGGACACCTAGAGTTTGTCTAGGCATGGACCAGGGTGGGACCTACGGACCGTAGGTGGGTCCATGCCTCGTGGTCCAGCAGTCGTAGGTCAAGAGGTCCAAGAAACAAGTCCCAGACCACCAAACCACGCTTGAGCAGGACGGACCGTAGGTCCATCCACGGTCCGTCAGTCGTGGTCTCGTGGTTCGTGACTGGACAGTTATTTTAGGGACTTAAGGGTCTTTTCCAGTTTTAATTAAATTAAAGTGGTGTCGTTTTGCTCAAGTCTAGAACACCTATATAAGTATTTTTAACCCCCAAAATCTCTCATTCAATTCATTCTCTCAAATCCCAAAAGAAAACCCAAACTCTCTCTTAAATATTCTCTCTCTAGAAGGTAGAAGAAGAAGGAAAAGATTGAAGCTAGGTCAAGATCAAGTCTCCAAATCTTCAAGATTTTGTGGGCTTTGTGACTAAGGTATGATGACTTTTCATCCATGGATTTCTTCCATCTATGGAGTCCCCTAGAATTCCCCCAATTTGATGATGAATTCCCCAATTCTAGTTAGGGTTTCTTCCAATGTTGTGGGTTATGATGAATGTTGATCCAATTGAGTGGATAATGATTGTTTATGAGTGAATTGATAGTAATACATGTTTTTAGGATGAAATTACATGTACCCATGCTTATACCATTATTCTAACCTAGAATTGATATAATTGGGTTGATGCCATGAAGGGAAACTTTATGGGTTAGGATTGTCCTTATAGGATTGATGAATTATGATGTTAATTGCTTGAGATTAGAGCATAGATGATGATCATGATATGTATTGCTTTGAGAACAAAGCCTAGACTATGAATTGTTGATGTTTAAGTATGGAAGGGATACTTCCCACAATGAATTGCTAAGCATGATTGTATGAATGTGAAGGGTTTACTCACACGAATGATTCTAGGTTGAAAGGATTGCTCACCTAAAATGAATCTAGACTAAAAAGACTATGTAATTGATGAGGCTAGAGGCGACTACCCTTGACCTCCATATAAGAAGGATATGAGGTGATTTCCAATACTCCTTAGAATTGAACAAGAGGTGATTCCCCACGTTCCTATCATGATGAATGATGTGGAGGACAGTACCCGTGTCATATGATGTGATTGTGGAGGCGAATACCCATGATCTTAAAGTAAGTAAGGCAAAAGGCGATACCCATTAGGCTTTATCAGTTAGGAAAGGAGGCGAATCCCCATGTCTTTAAAAGTAAGTATGGATAATGTGAACTATGTTGTGATAAACCAATAGCTTGGATTGTTGCTTGAGATGCCTTCCATGAGGTAAGCTTGACTAGAGGCGGATGACCCCAGTCTTGACCAAGGATAAGTAAAGATGCCTTCCATGTTTATATTGTCTATGCTAGCTATCATATTTTGTACATGATTGTACTAACGCATACCTTGCCTACATTCTTATCAAATGTAGGGTCCGGCGATATTGACTCGCACACTCGTGGCTAGGTTCATAGTTGATCATGGAGTGAAGATTTGGTGAGTCCTCATTGTGTTCGAGGATGTGATCACCACTTTCTTTTATGTCTTTCACTTTATGTCTTGGACTATTGTATGGGCTGTGACCCAAGACTTTATTCTTGTTGGTTAGATGGTTTGAGACAATTGTGTCAGACTTCCGTTTGTTTTATAAAGACTTTGATTGTTTTGAAATGTTTTAAATTTCCGCATCATTTCTATTACTTTATGTTATGATATGATAAGTGGCTTTTATGAGGCCTCTCGGGGTTTTGTACGCCTTGTTATGTCTATGGGGTACCTCTGGGTCGTGACAAACTTGGTATCAGAGCACAAGGTTTAGAATGGTTCTTGGATGTCTCAAATTACATCAAGTAGAGTCTTGTTCATAAGTGTGAAGTGCACCACATTTATGAATGATAGGCTACTAGATGTTTAGGAAACTTCACTTCTTCATTTCTCTAAGTCGTGCTATGGAGTTTACCTCTATAAAGTCTTTCTCTTAATCCTTACCCAATGGTTTTCAGGATATGACTACTAGAAGGGCTAATGCTAGAAGGACTGAGGGAGACAATGTGGGTCAAGAAGTTCCTCCCCAAGCTCCTCCTCAAGCTCCGATTGATCCTTTGGCTGAGAATGTAACATATGCAGAGTTTAGGTCAGCTTTCCAAGTGTTGGCTCAAGCCGTGATGGTTCAAGCCAATAGAGAGGTGGTAGCTCCCGTGAACCCAAATGTGGGTACGGCGGCGGCAAGAGTGAAGGACTTTACAAGAATGAACCTTCCAAAATTTTATGGCTCCAAATCCGAGGAAGATCCTCAAGATTTTTATCGATGAAGTCTATAAGATACTTGCTATTATGGGAGTGACTCCGGTAGAGAAGGTGGAAATGGCTACTTACCAACTCAAAGGGGTTGCTCAGATTTGGTTCAATCAATGGAAAGAGGCAAGGCCGAAAGAAACGTGTCCCATAGAATGGGAAAGGTTCAAAAGTGCTTTTCTTGATTGATTTTTCCCTCTTGAGATGAGAGAGGCCAAGGTGCTCGAGTTCATTAACCTTCGATAAGGAAATATAAGTGTAAGGAAGTATGCATTAAGGTTCACTCAGTTGTCCAAATATGCCCCCTCTATTGTAGCGGATCGTAGAACTAAGATGAGAAAGTTTGTGTCGGGAGTATCCGACATGGTATTCAAAGAATGCCGCACCGCTATGCTTTTCCATGACATGGACATTTCTCATCTTATGGAGCATGCCCAACAGATTAAGGAGAAAAAGCTTAAGGAAAGATCTAGGGAGGCAAAGAGGGCAAGAACGGATGATGGTAACTTTTTGCATTCTAGGTACGGTGGACGGGGTCATTCAAGGTTTCGGTAAAAGTTCTTCGGGAAAGGTTCCTCTAATGCTCCTCCAAGGTCTAGCAATGAAAGGGTGTCTAACCCTAAACCTCAAGGAGATGGTAGTAGATCCT